>UELU01140017.1:19895-56023 GCA_900490025.1 Megastigmus dorsalis | reverse complement strand
TTATGAAGTTTTGCGGGGCTTAATTAATAGATTTTAAAGTTCGACTTAAAAAAAGTGTCACCGCCAAAGATTAATTTGTTTTTAAGTTATTGCCAATGCAAATTTTTAGGCGACTATTTCCTTTCGTTAAATTTTCGACTGACGCTATATACATATAGATATACAAATGCGTACAAAAAGTGGAGCTCACGCTGTATATAGATATACAAAGACGTACAAAAAATCGCTCCGACGCTGTATATAGATATACAAATACGTACAAATTTCTTCCCGAGACGATATTTATAAGTAGAAATTAATAATATAATATGTAATATAGAGAATAATACTTAGATATATATAATTTAAGTATTGGAAGATACCGAAAAGAATTTAATTAATAAGTGTATACACATAGTGATAATGATGTCCAGGTAATGCGCTCTGCAGTTTTTCGTGTCTAGGTGTGGAAATCGGACGTATTCGATATCTAGGTGCATAAAGTCGCTGATTTTGTTTCATTGTTTTGCACATTGCAGCTGCATTTGATTGCCACTAATATAATCTTACATTTTGTTCATCACCTCGATGCCTCCAAGTATGTTCATAGTTATTTTATGATTAAGAATATTGTACAAAATTGAAAAGAGAAAAAAATAATAGAACAACTAAAATGACTTACAAACTTCTAAGATTGCTGCTAAGCTAAAAAGTATACTTGACAATTTCTAAAATAATTTCACAACTTTCTTTAGCCAAATTTGGCCGTAAGAAATTGGAAACTGATAAGAAATTGTTTATCTAATTGGCATTAATGGGACAAATTGTTTTATTACTTTCTTATGGTCAAATTTAGATAATATCAAAAATATAATAAAGAATTGATTATTTAGTTAGAAATATGAATTCGGCGTTAGGCATATACATATATATATATATATATATATCTTGATTTTATATATATTTATACATATATATACTGATATATATATATATATACTGTCTATTTATTGTACTAAAATCAAGATACCTGCATTAAATAATCGCGTTTGTTAGCTTTCTCTCACTTCTAGTGCGCCTCGTATGAACGTGTGACTGCAAAATCGATTTACTTTCCTATCCTATATTTTCGTTGTAGTTAGCGGCTTTTTGAAATTTTATGGTAATTTAAAAATATTTGAGTTTGTGTTTATGATCGCCTATACATGTGATATTGGATAAGTGTTAGATGAAGGGTGGAAAAAATAGGCGCGGGTTTGATGCGAGAAGAATCGAGCTGATCTCCTAAAAGTGCAAAATTTAATAAGCGGAAGGGTTATAAAGGCGCTTTCTTGAGAAAAAATGATTTTATTTCTACACTTTGTGGCTGGTCATATTATGAATCAAGTTCTAGGATATGTAATTGTCGTATACTGTAATTATTTTTTTCCAACTCCGCTAATTCTTCCATCATCATCAAAATACGAAAAGAATGAAATAGGTGGGAAGCTCTCAGCCAATCGAAATTGATGGGCGTAGGGAAACAGGGTATATTCGGCGACAGGTAAGAGGTGCAGTAGTTTTTAGCGTCCTGCAACTTCACATACACGTCGGCTGCAATAAATGAATGGCGCGTTGCAAGGGCCTACGACTGACGTATATAGCACTGCACGCAACGTCCGGGTATATACAGCAGAATTTTCGTAAAATTTCATTCTCGACTATCGCGCGCACACGCCGCCGCCGCGCTCGACTTCATATATGGGAGACAGAGAGAGAGAGAGAGGGACAGAGAGATATAGAGAAGGGTTGGAACAATGCGCCCTGGTATTCCATCCGGCCTCTCTCTCTCTCTCTCTCCCATACCTCTTTTTCACTCGCCAGCTCGGCTGCTGCTTTTTTTCCAACGCTCACCCGCGCGAAATTTCGCTTCCTCTACGACCAACCCTTCACTTCCCGAGCAGCGACACGCGCCGGCGGTACTGGCGGTGGTGGAGGTGGCGGTGGTAGGAGTCCCACCCTCCCGGTAACGCTAGATAAATTACAGTCAACGCGCGACGAGTAGTGGTGGTGGTGGTGGTGGTGGTAGTGGTGCAGGTTACATTCCAGAAATATTGTTTCAATTCGCCAGGAATATATCATGCGCTCTTTTCATGCACTCGCCCGCTTAATTTTCAAGTGTTCGCGAGGGCGCTTATATCGATGACGCTATTTTTTTCTCCCCTCCCTGGCTTCGGGCGCAAAATGGGGCGCAATTTTTTCGGGGAAATATTTCAGTGCATAACAGGCTGAGCGGCTGGTTTCG
Organism: Megastigmus dorsalis; assembly: GCA_900490025.1. Classification (NCBI taxonomy): domain Eukaryota; kingdom Metazoa; phylum Arthropoda; class Insecta; order Hymenoptera; family Megastigmidae; genus Megastigmus; species Megastigmus dorsalis. Next base: position 53,760 of record UELU01140017.1, on the reverse strand, counting down.
TGGATTTTTATGACGGTAACTGTTCGGCTGGGTTTGGTCGTGGCTTATCTCGCATTTGTTTGCTGAGATTAGACTAGTCACTTTGTTGGAACGCTTATCGATTCTGTACTCATTACGCGCGATATTAAAGCTTATATAATAAACGTTTTTTGTGGAAAAAGAAAAAATTCGAAATATGAAATAATAAAGGTTCCTATTGCTGCTTTATTTTTTTGAACATTCACATTGAGATTTATTGCAAATATTGACGCATTTCATTTTTAAATGTACAAAAGTGAAGTACGTATGAAAAATTCATTGATCAGTCGTTGTACAGAAAATAAATATATCAGTTTAAAACATTTATGAAACTCCACATTTCGAACGACTGGAATAAAATGAGTTATTTCTGTTATTCGAACAGAATGATCGCAAATGTATTACGTTTTAAAAATCCTCCTCCTTTTTATTGTACAACTCGATCTATTGTAACAGGAAATTTCTAAAACAACTGCACACAGTCTTCATTTTTATGAGAAATAAATATCATCAAAGTTCAAAGATGATCCAACGCGAGATTCCTCGAAAATCTACCACCCCACACAAAAATAAATAAAAAACAACCCAGCTGTAAAAATGGAGACGTCACTTCTGTCGAGAGAGCAAGCACAGATAATACTCAAAGCAACCAAACTCCTATATACCCACCAATAACCTCCATCCTTTTCCGATATTTGTCTATCCCGAGTAGAAAAAAAGGCACAAACTGACGCATCCGCTGAATCATCCCATACATTATTTCATTCGCGTATATTATATCTCTCTCACTGCAAGCTTGCAGGAAAAAAGGAATTCCAGACGCTATATATATATACATATATCCCATTGCGAGTGGTGCAGGGTGAACACAGAGAGAAGCAGGAAACAACGAGATATCATCGCACTAGAGAGAAAGAGAGAGAGAAAGAGAGTTCGCCCACGGATATAATAGAAGTTGTAGTAAGGCTTTTTCGGCCAAGCCCAACCACTGCGGCTTTCTTTCTTGCGGCGGCGATACATCTTGGGACAATTACGGCTCTCGCGAAATTCGCCAAACTTTGGCCATAAATTCGCGATCCATTTTTATGTGCGAACTTTTCTCTCTCGACGTGCGGAGGCCCTCTCTTTTTTCCTCCTACTCCTCCACCTCCTCCAACCCCCTCCACGCCTATTATTACGTCCGCTGGCTCACTCGCGGCGGCGTATCGCGTGCTCATATATTTTTCCCGGGGGCCACTTATTTGATATACTTAAACACGAATAAACCCACCAATAAAATTATTTTAACGTCGAATTTTTACGAGGAAAAAGTACGAGGGCTGCTGTTTTCAGCGAGTCGGAAAGATCAAAACTCGCCCTGGTTATAAAGGCGAATTTTCTAATTGCACGCTTTGGTGTGGTGCCCTAGCGATCAAACACACATGAGCCTGATATTAATTGTTCAGCTTCGAAGCGGATCGGCCGCTATGAGATTTATGGACGGGAAAAGTTGGGCGTACGTTTCTTCGTTAGATGTGAGGTACGTAAACAAGGAGGGATTTTATTGCAGAAGTAGTTGTATTGAATTGGCTGTATGTACGAAAGTTCATAAAACTATGGAAATAAAACGTTAACGATAAATACAAATCCTCAAAAATAGGCTTATACACCTTACTAAATTAGTGATAAGCTATTTGAAAAACATACTTGTATAGGGGAAACCGGAGTAAAGTGAACTTTTTTAATTATCTTCTGGAAAATATTCTGGACTGATTCAATAAATTTATGTAATAGAACGACGATCTTATAACTCTTTTAAAAATTACGTTTTTCATTAAAAAGATGATATATAATAATATCTGGACTCGAAACTTTTTCTATATGTAGAAAATAAGCTTAGAAACAATATTCGCGATAAAAAAAGAAAGCCGTCAGTCAAAAATTATTAAGCATATTATTTATTTATGTTTAATACTGGGATAAAAATAATTTGAAATTTAAAAGATTAATAAAATATTAAATTTTGACCTATGCATAGAGTAATGTAAACGCGTTTAAAGACTGCACTTTAAGTTAAATTTTCATGTATATACATTTTTAACTTGAATTTACATTTACATTTAAATATTGATATTTTTATTTTATCAATAGGAAAGTTTTAATTGATTAATAAGCTGTATAACGGCCGCGGATTTGAGTAGCTACTCGGCGAATGGTAGATCCCTGTGATACCGGGATGAGTAGTCGGTAGGATCTGTAGCTGAGTCGAGGCCAGTGCGGCATTGGCTCAGTGTTAAGGAGCTCGCCTTTGGATCCTGAGGTCGTGATTTCTAGCCCCGCGTCCGCGTACTTTTACCTCGATTTTCCCTAAATCCTGCCCCGTTACAGCTGATTTAAATATACTCAAAAGAAAAACTTAAATTCTAGTTCAAGCATTTTTGTGTCACCTTACCCACGCCTTCGTTACATTCTTTATAATTATTCCACTTTTTGATAATCCGATAGGTAACACTATTGTAGTAGATCTTTAATTTCCAGAGAATTGAGGACAGAATTTTGCGTTTTTAGGATGAAAAACAATTTCATTTCATTTCTCATTCTATCGGATTCGCACCTCGAATTGCAGCATAAAATCAAAATCAATTTAAAAAGTGGTTGCCATACTCGTTGGGACTGAACTCTGCAATTTTAAATACGTTGTTAAAAAGTAACGATGGCAATAAAAGGGGAGAAACATTTGTAACAAAGTTAAAAAAGAATTATTCTCCCATTTCTCTTGAAGAGTAGAAAAAGCGGAAGTACGCAAGTAAATATTAGCGCCTGACTATAGTACAGCGACTGACGCGAATGCAACTACTGCGTCTGAAATACCTTCAAGTCAGTTTTATTCATATTCATGGAGTTAAAATTAATGCTTAAAATATAGAAAAGTTATGACATTCACGGGGAAAAATATAATGTTTGTTGTAAATCAAGTATTTAATGTCAGATTCTTAATTTATTTTGTATTTTACTAAAAGAAAATCTATTTTGTTATAGTAGACAATTTACTTCTAAAAGTATATAAGTTAGCTTACATTCTAATTATAATAGAACGTAAACATTAGTTTCTTTAAAAATGACCTCGAACACATTAATTTAAATAAGCCGCAACTCCCAGCAAAGACTGTATTAACACGAAAAACTAGACCACTCGCAAATAAAAGCGCATTCCTCTATCAAACTATACGGTGTATACACTTTCCACAGTGCACTCGGTAAAAATTAAGCCTCCCCGGCGCATAAAAAAAGAAGTCAAGAGTCACCCCGCGAAAGAGTCGCTCTCTCCTATAAACGAGCTCGAAAAAAAAAAACAACCAACATTGTCCTCCCCTTGCAACGTTTTAACGGGAGGCGGCGCGAGCGCGCGTCCTATCCAAAGGACAATATCTCCGTCGGCCCGCTACAAGCCCTCCCGCCCGTAAAGACAGTAATTTACAGGCGCAGAAGCAGGTAGCAGCGCGTAAACGACTGATTTTGATTTACGAAGCTTTACTTGTTGAGCTCCGGCTGTGTGTATATAGCTGAGCGTGGCGGTGGGGGCGTCGGCGCGGACCAGCAGCGAAAAGCCGGCGCTATCAATTTTACCTTGCTCCCTCTCTTTTTCTCTCCTCAAGCCGAGGAACGACGTATGGAAATGAGGAGGTGTAACCCGCAAAAAGAAGTACCTCGAAACACGCCCTCGAACTCTTTTTCTTTTCTCCCTCTCTCCGAGGGATTTTAGACGCTCCCACTCCGCAAAGATAGAGTATATATATACAGGGATGTAAGGAGGAGTAGGGAAAAAAAAAGAGCGCAGCGTCGAAGAAGCCGGAGAAGACGAAGAGCGACCAAAGCTCTGGAGGGTCCCGCGGCCCTTCTTTTTTTGTAGCTCGTTTGATCGCCGGCACTCATATTAAATCAGGTAAAAGCTTTAAGTTTGCAGGAAATTGTATAAAATGAAGAGGATAACCCCTTTTTCTCTGCCGCTGTTCTTTCATTAACATTTTTTCCCCTCTCCTCTGTTCCTTCTCACCTCGAAACTCTCACTCTCTCGCTCTCTCTCCGGGACTACTGCTACTACTGCTGCTGCTGCAGCTCGGAGAGGGAGCAAAAAAAGGAGCAGGAAGGAGCAAAGACAAACTCTCTCGGGAGGCTTGTTCGAAATAATAGCTGGAGCGGCTGCCTCCTTATCCAATTTGTCGCTTATCAATTCCACGCTCTATTAAATCAACTAATTAAAAGGCGAATCTTGGAGCGACGCCGCCGTCGATACGCTCTCCACCTTTTCTTATCTGTCTTAACGCGCGGCAGCGTCGACGGCGGAGGAAAGAGAGAGAGTGAGAGAAGAAAGATTGAAAATAAAAAGAAAGCGAAGGAGAAAAAGTTCCGAGTCGATCCGCTAAGCATCAAAGTTAACTCGATGGAGAGAAAGAGGGAGAACATCTTTGAGGGTCGATCCAGTTAAGGGCCGCGCGCGTTGTTTTAATCGCATCTCTCTCTCTCTCTCTTCGGGCAAACTCGTCGGTGCCGAGGATGATCTCTGGATAATAATAAAAGTTGGAGTATTGAAAAATGTCCTGTTTGCGCAGGCCGCGCGCTACAGCTTCTACCGCTGCTGCTGCTGCTGCTGCTGCTGCTGCTGCTCGATTCTTCGTAACGAGTTAAAGTTCCTTAGCTCTGTGTGCGTATAAGTTACCCTTTCCCTCTTTTTTATTAGGAAACACGGAACAGCGAGTTTATCCATCTGCTACTTACATCACTTTTAATTATTACGAGGAAACTTTTCCAGACCCCCGCGTGCGCGCGCGAGTGGGGAGATGTGTGCGAAATCATTTTTTTTTTCTTCTTCTTATTCTATTTTTAGCAAGAGTCAGTTGTGTGTGTATATATGTGAGTGTGTGAGAGAGAGAGGGAATCGATGGAATAATTAAAGTTAACGAAGTTAGCCGCGACACGTTCGCTGACTGGGATCAAAAATTAAAAACCGTTGAAAGTCAGGGAAAGTTAAGCATCTCACCGTCCTGGCGTATTATACATATCTGTTCTCTAAATTTGAAAATGTGAAGACTCCTTCACGTAATATTCTCCGTCTATTCTATTACATGGATGAGTTTTCACGCTTTCAAATTTAGAGATAGTGCATTATAGAAATCACCTAATCGAGGGCGTAAAGCTCTAATCGGCTGGAAAAAGGAAGTCGCTATAGAGTTTTTTTTGTCTCGAACTAAGGTAGAGGGGCAATTTGCAAAATCAATTATATCCGTCCAATGATCATTTCCGCTTCTTTCAATAAACGTATTATATTCTGAGACGGTTTATCGTGCAGGTGATGAAGAGGCTAAATACTTTGTTTCGGATTTTAATGAATCCACAATTTTCTTAATCTATTCACGAATGTCACATAATATGATTATTATTTGAAAATATTCCGTTTACAATCAATTTAATTTATTATCCTGTACGTCGATCGGAACTGATTGGAATACATTTTCAGTCGAAAAAATAAACTGAAATAGCAATCTTTATTGTGAAGGCAGAATCCGTAAGGTTTAAATATTTTATCCTTCCAATTGGTGCAGATTTTTCTCTATACTTATATATACATACAAAATGTAAGAAGCAAGGGACGATGAATAGTGCCGCGAGACATCCGCGAGTGAATTGTAAAAGTTTTCCCCTCTCTCTCTCTCTCTCTCTCAGGGGTTAACTTTGCCCTCGCTTCGAAAGAAATGCCAATTTCCAATTCGTGTTTAACTTTTAAACTATACGCTAGCTCCTTCTCCTGGCGTGCAGAGCGCGCGCACCGGCGAAAGGCCATCAGTCGATTGAAAACGCGAGATCGAAACCGCGTACCTGCGTGGTTAAGAAAAAAAAAAAAGAGAGAAAGAGAGAGAGAGCACTCGCCCGTAGAAACGATCGAAAGAAAGAAAGAAAGCAACAGCACCACCGGCGCGAGTGTACACTTGGAAGAAAACGCATTATTGAGAGGAAAGCGTCGCAGCGCGTTCGCAGCGTGTGCACCAAATGAATAGGCGAGCTAAAAATTCGCCTTGTTATTTTTTCAAAAGCATCGGGACGCCGCGCGCACTACTTACTTCCAGGCGTACAAGGATTGCCGTTTTATTCGCGTTCTCGCGGGGCGGCACGAGGTAAAATCAGGAAGAAAGCTCACGCGAGGGGCTAAAAGAAAAAAAACACCCACACATACACATACACACAGAGCGATCGTGAAAGAGCGAGTGAGAGGAAGAGGAAGAGAGAGAGAGAGAGAAAAGGAAAAAGCCCGGAGGAGGAAATTCGGACGCCTTATACTTGTCTCCCGTGCAATCACCTAATGCAGTTCTTTGGAGAGAGAGACGAGCCAAGGGGGGGAGAAAGAGGCTAGTAGTGTCTTTCTGGTCGAGCAAGAGAGGAGGAGAAAGCACTCGGGGCTTAAAGGCGCAAGCGTAGTGGCTCTCATTCTCCTCTCTCCTTCCTCTTCTACGTGAGGCCTTTTCGTGTCTCTCCGTTGCAGTGCTCTCCTCTAGACTCTTACACTCGTGCACAGAGACACACGGGGACACACAGACGTGACAGGCCAACGCCGCTGAGCTGAGGGGTATTATACGAGGACAGAAATCCCGACTGACCCATCGACGCGGGACGTTTACGCTCTTTTCTCGTGTAGCCTGGGATTCGACGATATACTTTTTCCTTATACAACACGCGGCGGACACACGTTGACTGACTAAAAAGGAATTTGACCGACGATCGACATTCTACATGAATAGTATTGACGTCATAGCCCTTGTAATACGAAGCCTAGATGCTATGTAAATGTTGCATTGCATCTTTCTGATTACGCATATTGTCAATTAAGAAATGTATTACAGACAAGAAAGCTTTTGTCATCGTTGAAAGTAGAATTGTTCAAAATCGATACAAAAGTTATAATTAGAATCATGTAGTATTGTTTCGTTGAATGTAAAATAAGCTTTCCGAAAGGAATAAAATTAAAGTTTGACTAAATTGTAGTCAATAACATAATTCATTATTATTTAACAGACGAAACCTTTGAAAATCGAATAAATCGACTTATATTTTTTTGTTAACGTCAGCACCAGCAACAATCAAAGTATATCATTATCAAATCAATAATATCGCGGTGTATACAACGAGTCCTAAAAGATACGTTATCACGAAAAACTACATTTTTTTGCCCGTCACGGCCCGTAACAAACCAACCCCGAAAGCCCTGGATCGTCTCAAAAACATCCCCGCCATCATCGGTCCGTGTGCAGTACAGGCCATCCCCGCAGTTCTTACGTACACCTTTATGGCACTCTCGTTCCGGCCTCCCGCGGCGCGCAAACAGCGTAACTCGTCAAGCCAACGACAAGAGAGCATGTGGGATAACGGGCGCTGCCGCCGCCGTCGCCGCTGCAGTACCACAGCTGCTGGCCGACGTAACGCAACCGCGCGTCCACTACCACTACTCGCACTTTCGTGTTCGAAATACTATCGGATTCGACTCCCTCTCTCTCTCTCTCTCTCTAACTCGCTGTATATCCCCTGCAGAGGCATCTCTTCTCTCTCTCTCTCTGTCTCTCTCGGTCCGATATTTATGTAGTGGTGGCAGCCTCGCGCATATAACACACGTTTATGGTTTTTGCAGAGAGAAACGCGGAACGCGAGAGCGCGGGTTAGTCACTGCTGCGTACGCACAACGGAGGCCGAGGGGTAGAGAGGGAGTGACGTCGTAAAACAGGCTCGGACCCGGACGCGTTACCCACCTCCAACACACAAGGGGGGCGGGTGGGGACGGGGGGAGAGGAAGAATAAACGGCCTCGATGAGCCGAGTATGTGTGCGCGCGCGAGTGCGAGCGTATATATATAAATTTGGTCACGCCCGAATCGTTCGACCTCGCGCCCAACGAGAGGAACACCAGACGCGATGGTCCTTGGGAAAGGATATAGAAACGATATTTATCCTGTTACATTCTCTCTCTCTCTCTCTCTCTGTCTCTCTGGACGCTACGAAAAGTACAGGGTGTTTCCTCCCCCCTCCCCCCTTCCCCCTTCCTCTCTCTCTCTCTCTCTTCTATCTCGTCGGGTGATAATAAAAAGGAGAATAATGCCCTCTCTGCCGATGCTTTTACGAAAAAAAAGAAGGGAAGAAAGACAACAACAACAGCAAGAGAGAGAGAGAGAGAGAGTGAAAGAGAGAGTGAGAGAGGAATAGAGGCTGTAATAGAAAAGAGTACGGGTTCGGAGAAGTGTGTGATTTCGCGTGCTGTCGCTGCGTGCGTTGTCGACGAGGAGAGCACACCGGAGCACCGACGAGTATAAAAGCGGAAACTGCTCCTCGTACCGTGCTGTAACTTCCCTTCGTTTTCTACTTTTTACCTGCTCTACCTCTTTCTCTCTCTCTCATTACCCTCTCACCTTTTGATGACTCGCGATGCGTTCCCTCTCTTTTCACCCTATGAAATTAGTATTGCGTACTGGTAAGAGGTTCGCAAAGTATCATCTATATTTTGCTTTCCTAGCTCTAGTATGCTTTTATATAAAACTTTGTAGAAATCTTTTGGTGTCACTAAAATAAATTAGTTATTGACGAATGATTAGAATTTTCTGTTATTATTCATTATTTGATGAAAAAAATCAGTAACGTAAACGATTTAAGTAATTTTTAGCACGTACGTGAGCTTCCTCGGCTAGCTCGAGCAGAGGGCAGAGAACCGATTGATCAAAATTTAATACATTATATTAATTTTCCACTATTTAGTTAATACTATTATAAAAATCATATTTGAATATCGTTACACAATAAAAAACGTTTTTCACTTTTATAAAAATTACGTAATATAGGGAGAGGGAAGGTGGCGTTGCGAAAAATCTTACGATTTCTTACAGGGGGAGGTAGAGCGGTTGAAAATTCACCAAAAATGTCTTACGTAAATTATAGATGGCCCCCAATACCTTCAAACCATTCAAGTACTTTAACTAACACGACTAAAATTAACTTATACTTGGTGTCGAAACGTTACCGAGCCTCTTGATTCTGAAAATAGATTCTAGATTTTACTACATGAATGGAGTTTCAGTAATTTTTTGTACAATATTATGCGTAGTCCTTGTATCGTTACTAATTTTTTTTTTCATTGAATCCAAGCGTATACGCATCAAATATTTTTAACTGTCACTGATAAGGAAAGAATAGAATACCATTCAGTAAATCAGCCTGAAAAAGATAAATAAATCGATCGAAAGCTCATATCTCTCAATTCTCATTATGCGCACATAAGTCATTGCATTATCGTCAAGTGCGCGGAAGAAAACCAATCGCAGTAGGGAGTGCGAGCTCCATTGTGCTCTTACGGCGACCGAGAGACAGACAGAGAGAGAGAGAGAGAGAGAGAGAGAGAGAGAGAGAAAAAGCAACGTCGGCTTAATCGCGATACAAATGTCCCGACTTTAACCATCGCTCTTTTCCAAATACACTCTACTCAACTTATACAGCTGAGAGAGAGAGAGAGAGAGAGCTTTCGGCTAGCGTCGAAGCATTATTCCGCGAGCTAGCAAACTTTTCCCGTTGTCGTCGAAGCGCCAGAGAATACGCCTCCGGCGCGGCGCGGCTTTCCACGAGAGCGTCACCAAAAGACGTTATACCTCGGCGCCCCTTTTTGTCCGTTTCTCTCTCTCTCCCTCTCTCTATCTCTCGATGGGAAATAAATCTCGATGATCTGAAGAGATGGTCGACAATCGGTCGCGAGAAAAGACGGAGTCCAGAGAGTCTCTCTATGCTTGGGTGCTCTCGACGCGAGAGAGCCCACGAGATATAGATAAGTCACGATTTGGCAACTGCGTACTGCTTAAGTGTCGATGGTCTGCGACACTGAATACCAATGGCCGGAATGGATGAGATAAGCTTTACTTTTATAATTTACTGGGACAAGTATATCGCCGCTATTGCGAGTGATTTATTATCGCAAATTCAAGGTATTTATAAGTTGTCGAGAGTCTTGCTGATAAGGGTTATCCGAAATCCTAAAGGAATTTCAGAAATAATCAGTAGTTTTTATAGATTTATAAATATGCTAAAAAGGAATTATTTATTGTTTCAAAATTACTGCATTTGTTAAATGACAAAATCAAATGTTAATCATGCTCGAATCTCGAGCAACTGAAAGAAAAAGCTCATAATTGCATAAAATCACTTTTGCAGCACGTTTAAAAAGGCCATCGTCAGTATCGATTCGTGCCTTTACGATCCTTTCCTCGCACATACACACATCGCATTTTACGATTGCCCTTTAGGCAGGATAAGTGATCACTAAAAAGGCACTGGCGCAGTACCGGCTAAATAAATTTTATGCAAATCCAAAGCGATAAATTATCTCTCTATCCCCGTCCGTGAAAAACACTCGACTTGGTCGATGACATGCAGAGCCGTACAGTATATACGAGCGAGACAGAGCCTAAACATTATTTTCGTACCTCTGGGAAATCAAGCATTCAATGAAGTAGCTTGCATACCATCGTTAATTCCATTTGTAGCTGCGTTGTGTTTGCCAGACCTCTACACGAGCGGGCGCATGAGCGATCGCAGCAGCTCATTTCCGACAGGTCCTCTCTCTCTCTCTCTCTCCTCTCCCTCTATTCCTCTCTACCTCTCTTTCGCTCTGCTATCTCTCTATTTTCCTTTCTTATTCTCTGCTGCAGCGTCATTGTGTCTTTCACTCTCTCTCACTCTCTCTCAACCTCTATATCTTTCTATCTCTCTCTCTCTCTCTCTCTCTCTCTCTCGTGCCTCCAACTTTATTGTCTTTGCATCAATTATGCGCTTTCTTGAGACACGCGGGACAAAATACCTTTACGACTCAGAGACTCTTAGTTTTTATGTTTGCACGTATTTGGACACGAGTAATTACTTGATAATGAAAAATTCCCACGAGGTGGCCTGAATTTTCCACTGGGGTAAAGTAGCGAGAATAAAATAAGGCAAATGATGTAATGCTTTTTTATTTGCCTGGAAAGTTCGAGGAAATTGCGTTGAAGTTCGTTTAGTGGTGTCGCTAATACACGGACTGCGAGTAAAGAAAAAGGAATTGTGTAATCTTATAACTTTCTGCTGGGAATCTTTTGTCTTTTTTCTCCAAACAAATACAAATTAAAATACGATTCCGTTCTCTTTCTATGACTTTGTTACTTTCTGATTGATTAATTACAGACATAAATTAGTATTTATATCTGTATGTTTAATAAGGTACAACAAAGATAGCTTTTCAAGCCCTGAAACATTTATTTGCTATTAAAAAATGAATGGTCAAATATTAAAATCGGTCTATCCAGTCCTGAGATAGATTGGTACTCAAACACACATGCTTACATACACAAACATATGTAAATGAAAAAAAATCGCTTATTGTCATGCAAAAATCCTTAAAAAAGTTCCTCTTTCGTCTTTTGAAAAAGAACAAAATGCTTCACCACATGAATTTTTACAAAATTTCCTCTGTGAGGAAGCAAAAATAAACTAACTCTGAATACCTTATGAAAACAAGAATAAAATGAGTTTTGGCGTTAATAATACGGTAATCTAGTAATAATAATCAATGCATCATGTTATTGATGTCTGTAAATTGAGCCCGAATACTAATGCATTATTAAAAGCTTCAATTTAATTTTAAGATTGTCATTAACGAAAAGTCCTCAATTCTCATTGTACATGCTCGGCACTCGGATAGCCCTTTGCCTCTCTCTCTCTCTCTATATATATATATATATATATCTCTGTATACACACAATTAATGTCCTTGTGACGTAACTAATTCCAGAACAATGGACCGTTCCGTTTTCCCTAGAACAAAGAGCATTGAAATCGTGACTGTCCCAAAATCTTTGGACGGTATTATCTCGCTTTCGCTCCTCTCATTGCCTCTCAGAAATGCGTTTCTCTTCTCCGTATAAACGCGCATACAGACACGCACGCTGCAGCCATTTCTTGTACCTTCGACGTTAACTCGACGTCGGATAATCAAACGGTTAGTTCATCTAATTATTACGCTGCTGCAATCTCGTTAATTCTTTGCAGGACAACAAAAAAAATATAAAGCTAAACGGAGGCTCGTGTATTCCGTGAAATTAGTAGTTGTGCACGCATAAAATGCTTTAGAGCAGAAATTACTCTTTTTGCAATGAATTTGGCCCCCTTTAGAGCCGAGAGCTTTAAAGCGAGCTTAAAACCGTAGTAGAAAAATGTTTAACCGTTAAATACTTACCTCTCAAACATCAAAATTATAAATCTAATGTTTGCACTTTTTTACTTCTCTGTTGCAGGTGAGTGTCATAATCATGATTGTTGCATTGCCAAATCCTACAAAGTTACGTAAGTTTATTACAACGCTTAGAGCCAAGAATGCGATGCTCGCTTTTTCCGCGGACTGGCGACAATTTCGCAAAAGGAATTTTTGTAGAATGTCAGCGATCCGAGAAGGCAAAACATCCTTGGCGCGTGTACGATGTGATCATGGGATTATTTAAGTGTGATTCATACTTAGCTGCGCGTACATAAACCATACGTCCAAATCGAGTTTCACCGCGTTTAATGCGATTATGCCATCCCTGGCGAAATAGGTCATTGTGCATAGGCTTGCTTTAATTTTTCTTATAAATATATGCATTTAATCATTTTAAACGCAGGCACGTTTGCGGATAATTCGAAGTAGTTTTGCGAAGAGGGCAAACATTTTTGATCTTTTCAAAGAATTCGGACGACGTTTCGAAAAATTATATTCATCGCAATTCGATCTACGATTTTGCCTGCAACTTATTATGCAATTTTGTTAATCGGTTGATCCAATGATCGATAATAAGGAAATGATCGATACTCGGATTTTAAATTATTAACGACACAATGAAATTTGGCGCAACACAAATCGATCTCTACCAATCGCACCAATTGTTCGACCACTCGACAAATCCCTGAATTACGCGAAAACACGTAAAATTTAGTATACAGCTGCATCAGCTTTAAAGTAGCAGCCGTATAGGCCCGAGCTACACGATGTAATATAGGGAGAGGCGGACTATGTAGCGAATTCGCGTGGACGACGGGGAGCGAATCCTTCTCTCTCCCTATCTCTATCTCTCTCTCTCGGCCTTCTCCCCCGCTCATAGCAGCGCAAATACCATACACCGGCAGAGGCAATTAATTATGTAGCGACTTAACTAATCCCTTGGGACAATGCGGGAGAGGGACCAGCATCCGCTGCTACTACTACTGCTGGATGCATCTTTGCGTCTTCGACGACAATGCATATTGAATTCGGTGCGCGCAGGGGAATGGCGAGGGGCAGGGGCTCGGGGGTAAACAATGGCTTCCTAGAGTTACCGCGGCTTTCCTCATTTCCTGGGCTTTCCGCGCCCGCGTTACGCGATATCTCTCTCTCTCCTCTCTCTCTCTCCCTCTCTCCCTCTCTCTCCCTCTCTCTCCCTCTCTCTCTTGGTTACGCGTCCAATGGGTTATAACAGCGGTCAAAGAATCGACGCTGGATAGAGGAATATGTGGAGAGAGAGAGAGAGAGAGTCCGTTATGCTATTGTAGACAATGGAGGAGCCGTGAAAGTGAGCGCATTACGTTTTATTGAAATGACGTTTTGCTCTCGCTCGCTCGTGCCAGTTTTCTTTCTTCAACGCGGATCGTATTACCCGAGCGTAGAGTCGAGTAGTCAACGTAGCGAGAATCGAGACTCTTTCTCTCTTTTTCAAGAGTTCCAAGGCCTATTTTCGAGCGTCTGCATCCATGTGGGGGCGCGGAGGAACGAGAGGGTTAGGGAAAAATTAATTTTCCGAGTGATGTTCGAAAAGATGTTTTAAACTTTGAGCGCGCGTTTATGAATAATTAATGAAATGGCGAGTGTGTTAGATGTGAGTTATACTTAATTTAACCGAAGAACTTGGGCGAGAGTAATAATTTTCCAAAACTTGAAATCATTCTGCCCGAGAGGTGGCCGAGCGAATAACTTTCTTTGAGAAGTTACGTAATTTCCTAAGTTGCCGGTAATAATATTTCTGAATCTGATGAAAAATATCCACGAGGATGTAATGCCCTGGAATTAGATAAAATGAGATTAGTCGATTTCGCTTAAAATATATTCATCGGAAATTACGGAAAGTTCGCTTTCAAAAATTAAACCATACGCAATGGTAACGTTTCTATCGAAAATTCGGATAAATCAAATTAGGTTAAAATATACCGGTAGCAATTTTCCTCTCGGAGTCGAAAATTGTATTGCAAATCAATTCATGAAATCTCACGAATGCAGCTGATCAAAAATCTCATTTGTATAGCGGCCGGTGCATAAAAGTGATATGCGACAATGTCCTCAGCAGACCTTATGTAATAGTATTTCAGAATGCATAGAGGTAATCAACCGACCTCCTGCGGCCTCAGCGTATAATGTGGTTGCGAGTCACGTGTGGAAAATTGCGCGTAGGCCTCGGTATCGTAAAATACATTCTCTACCTATTACTGTACATACTCCCGGCAAAATGACTTGCAATAATGATATTAGCCGTGTTTATTTTTAATTTTTCTCTTCCCATGAGAAACACTTGATTAAAGGTTTCAATTTTATTTATAAAATTAAAACTTTTATTCAATAAATGAGAAAAATTAGTTTTTAGCTGTTTGTATATAAATATGCTTGAAACAGCGAAGTTGAGTGCATAAAAAAAGGTAAGCGTTACGCAGCGAATTAATAAAAAAAATATGAATTCTAGTTATACGGAATGAAATGTAAAAATGAGATAGTTTTTATTTCATGAAGTCTGCGTTGAATTAAAATTCAAGTTTAATTAAGGCATTAAGTAATGTGTGTTTATAATGCGCTCTAGTAAACGTAATCCCTGCATTTTGTTAAACATGAATTTAAAAATGGAAATAACGCCTTCTCTATATTGTATTTCGCAAAACCATCTGCTTTTTATGGCATGCAAAATAAATGTGAGAGATTATCGCGTAACATTGAAATTTTCCATTTTCTCTGAAACTCAAAGCTATCATCATTTTTTTGCAGTCGCTCTTTTTTCTTCTTTCTTCTCATTATTCATGCTTTTCTCTAATTTTTAATTACAGCATTGTTAGAAAAACATATTTGTCAACGCACGCTTATAAGATTTTTAGTTGCCTGTATATGTGTCACACTAGTTATCAAAAAGTAGATCAAAGTATATTAATGTAGATGAACACCGATATCCAAAGTGTAAAAAAGAAATTATAGGGCGCTGGACGATTTTAATCAAGCTCAGTCACGTATTGTAAAATTTCACAACTCTCGCGTCATATATATCTACATAATTCAAATAGATGAAAAAAGTCTTACTGAATTCATAAATTTAGATTTAGAATCTAAAATAATTGACAAGAAGTTTTATTTCAAAAAAAATCTTTGTCCAGACGCCATTTTCAAAATTAGTGCCTTAAAATACTATTTTTACGTTTTTATCAGCATGAAATATAGAAACTATTTATTTGTTTTTTTAAATTAAAATAATTAATACAATATATTTAGTTATTGAATACTTCCCGTAAAAAGTCATGTCTCGACTAAGGAAACTTTACTTAATACACCCAAAATGAATCTTATTTAAAAAAATAAAAAGCTTAAATAAAACAGTCGAAATTCCGCTTACTCTGAAAAATAAATTCTCTCACCGCGAAAAAACGTGAATTTCTCTTTCACCACTACGGAAAAGCGAAGGAATCCCGCAGCATCATCATTTTGGGAGAGAGAGAGATAGAAAGAGAGAGAGAGCGTTGGTACGCAGCCACGGTTTGTCGCGCGCAAAGAACTTTTTTCCAAGTGGCGAGCGCTTCTCGAAAAAGAAACCCTGCCTCTGGTGGCTCGGCGCCCGCCATGTCGCACCGAGAAAACTAAAGCGTCTTTGGGGCTGAAGTGGAGCGCCGGGCTTGTTTCCCGGTGCTCGGCCCGAAAATGGATGCCCAGGACACACACGGCAGTTAGCAAAGTTTCTCCATTACCCAGAGCGCCGGAAGAGACATAAAATCGTCGCGCGCCTCCTCCCCGGCAACCCCCGCAACCACCATCAGCACACATTCACGGACGCGTAGGCATCGGAATCTCGCGCATAGCCGAATTCTCAGCTGTAATTGTTCGCTCGTGTACGGTGTATATATAGCGTGTGTCGATCGAGCGCCGGGATATATCAATCATTAGAAGCGCAGGGCTTTCATCTTGCCCGCGTACACGCGGCTAATTCGTTTCGAAGGTCACACAGGCTGAATCACCGTTTGCCATAGCGATATAGCCTGAGTGATAGCGAAGCCGTGTGTACGCCGCGATAATTGATAACGACTCTCTCTCTCTCTCTCTCTCTCTCTCTCTCTGCTCTCGTGTGTTGTGCGCGCGCTTTGTTTGCGACGGCTGCACAACGACTATGCGAGAGCTGTTGCGCGCGTTGCCGACGTCTCTTATTCTCGAGTTTGCAGTTGCATTCCGTAATTAACAATTGAGCGCGCGTGGTATTTGCCGCGCTCGATTCCATGAGAATGTCGTAAGTATCGCGAGAGTGATAACGAATGGTGCTGTCGTTCGACAGAATTGGCATTTTTTCGATAAATGAAATTCCAAGTCTAGAACAAATCGTTGTACTGTGAATAGATTAATTTTTTTTTTGCTTAACAAATTCTGTATAATAAGGAACATTTCATAATCAATGGTCAGTGATTAAAAATAGATAAGTTATGGAAAAAATGGCTTAGGTTGTATTTCTATAAGACACCATTTCTAATTTTAAAATAATAACATTTTTTATTACAAAGTAGTCTGCAAAGTTATTGTGTTCATTGAAATAATATTAGTAAGTAGTTATTTCCGATTATGGTCAGGCAAGTTATGTATACTCGGTCGCACCACATGTCATATACTATTTCAAGATCTCACGGATTTTTCTTGCGCAACCATTTACACTAAAAGGCTCGTAAGAAGACAACAAGGCAAAAGTACACGCGGCACTGAAATTGCACGTAAATCATTGCTGGCGCAACTTTAAGCGAAACGACTCCGACCGCAGCAATAGCGGAAAAACACACACGAGCAAGCGAGTAAGAAAAAAAAAATCCAGCTCTGCCAATTATCTCGCCAATCATCCTAAACCTGGCAAAGTATCCTCTCTCTCTCTCATGCGCGGGCACCAAAATCGAAACGACGCCAAGACTTTCTGAAAAGTTCGTAACGCAGCGCTTTTTTTCCCTTCAACAGCAGGTCGAATGGTCGCAAATAGCCGCTAAACCCCACTTAACTTCTCCGAGCAATTCTTTTTTTTTCTCTCTCTCCTCTCTCGTGTTTTCCCTCGGTCTTTAACTTTGACGGGATGGACAGCTATAAAAGAAGCCGAGGCTCTCTCGCTCACCTACAAACACTCCCAGAGAGAGAGAGAGAGAGAGAGATCCAGTCCAGGGTCTCGTGGGGAATTTCACGCGGTCGTCGTCGCAATGGCAATGAAAACGAATTAACGTTTAGTGTGTCAATCACTTGGAGTCAGTCGCGTAATTACGCTGAAGTTGCTCGTGTGCAGCCCCGAGGAGCTCAAGCGGCGGCGTAGGCGTCGTACGGCGTCGGCGTCGGCCAGTCAGAAGCGATAAAGGGTTGGCCTCGTAAGAGCCCGAGCGTTTAATCTGGAAACGCGTCGGTTAACGACGTCATCGCCAGATTGCTCGACGTAAAGCTTAATCCGGAATTAGAATTTGCCCTAACCACGTCTAGGATAGATGGTCCTTTGGCTGGTTTATCCCCCCGCCGCCGCCACCTCCGCCCGCGCTGTACCTGCTACTGCTGCTCCTGCTATACGACCGCCATGGCCGTTAGTTATATTGTCGTCGCTCGCGCCCGCGCGCGCCTTCGGCTCATTGCGCCCCTCTCTCTCTCTCTCTCTCTCTCTCTCTCTCAGTGCAGGCTTCCGCTTTTAACTCGGCGTCGATCCGCTGGAAGATGCTTCCAGCCGTAGACGACGACAGCTTTGATTGTTGCGATGTACACGGGGAACAGCTGCGAGGTGTAGGTGAGGCCATCGTGATTGGACGATTGCTGCCCAATCATGAGCAATCGATTCAAGAACTGTGACGGCTTTAGGTGGTTCAACCCTTGAGCTAACGCTTTATATACATATATATAGATTAACTGGGTCCAGTCATATAAATGTCCCTACAGCTCGTTAAAATGCTTAAAAGTTTTAGTCGTATTGTAGGAAGTATTCTAAATTCAAGTAAAATGAACATTAACTTTAAAAAAAAATGAGTTCCCCTTGAAAACGCATCGAATTATAGAGCTAGAAACAATCCATCCTGCAGAGTCAAGCAAATCATGCAAGAGTCAAAAATAGATTACAAGCATCGGGGATACGTTCGCTCGCATTTACTTCCAGCAAACACCCGCATGATCATTTAAGCCATTCGCTTTCAGACTGAAACTCGAGTTCCCTTTTTCCTCTCTCTCTCTCTCTCTCTCTCTCTCTCTCTCTCTCTCTCGTCCGCAACACACACACACACCACTCGTCGCACACAAAATGTGTAATCACCGCACGTACCACCAGCACCACCTACGATCCTATTGAATTCATCTTTTTCTCTCGCATTTCAGTCGATTTCGTAATTTTCAATGGCAGGAGGGGTTTAAACCCGAATATCCGACACGTGGCCCTCTTGTCTCTCTCTCTCCCTCTCTTTCCATTCATCGATTTAAATTCACCAGTTGTATTCTCCAGGTTATATTCTCACTCGCTATCTCTCATCTTGATCCGATCCTTTCTTCTCCCGCACACGCTGCTTCCCTCCCTTTACATCTCTCATTCATACAAATTCCACACGCACACACGAGTCGTTTGTGGTATATATACGTTAATGGATGCAGTTCCCCTTGGGGGACTCGGGAGCACCGTTGCTGGTGGCGGTGGTGGCGGTAGCGGCGTCGGCACGAAAAAGCCAAGGGATGATTCTAAACGTACGGCCCGACAGGGAAATAAAGCACACGTCCGCGCGGCCGAGAGAGAGAGAGAGAGAGATCTTTGCGTTTCAACGCTCGCACGCAACCAATGAGAGAAAGAGAGAGATGAGGAAAGATATGCTCTCTCACTCACTCACTTTCTTTCTCTCTCTCCTTTTTCGCGCGTTCCCTTCGTCTCTCGATTCGTTTTTACACCGTGCGTCGAGGCTCTTTGCTACGCGTCGCCGCCGCCGCCGCCGCCGCGATGTGATTTCTTTTTTATACCTTTTCATAGCCGCTTGAGCGCTGCATTAACGGCACGCGAGCACTTCTTGATATATGTATATACATACGCGCGCATGCGGGGCGCAAAAACATTTGCACATTTTATGTCGGTCGGTTTCTCTCTCTCTCTCTCTCGCTCTTTCTCTTTCTCTTTTTTTTTCTTTGCCTTTCTAGTTTGATTTTTTTCAGTGGCTCTTGCGAATAGCTGTTTATCGAGGGTTGTACGTTCCTTTTATTATTTAAGTAACGAGCGGTTGATAAATGGGCCGCCGGGGGGGGGGGGGGGGGGGGGGGGACTGCTATTGCGGTTTTTTTCTTCGCTTTCACTCGCGCGATTGCTTGATGCCCGTTGAAAACGAAATGCCTGGCGTAGGGATAATTGACGCGGTAGATTAGACGCAATTGTGAAGGTGAATAATGTAGCCTTTCTTTTATGGACCTTTTAACATTCGGACTTCTTCGACTTTTTTTTTATTTATCGTTTCAATTACAATCAGTCATAACCTATAAGTGCACTGAGTAATTCGTTGGTTCGCTTTTTTTCGTGAATTATTTAGTTACTAGGGGCTTATTAGAAACAAAAAAGTCAGCACATATTTACATTAACATTCTTTGAAATTCGCAACGTTTTAGCACCCCGATACCATGTCATTTTTGGCGAATGCGCATGCAAAAAGAAAAGAACAGGCATCCCCCAAAACCACCGTCGACCAACACTCGAACAATATTTGTCCAAGTGTCCCATGAGCGAATATTTACAAAGGATAGCCGCCGCCGCGTCGTCGCTGTCGGCCTGCATTCACTCTATTTTCTTTCAATGTCTCAAATATTATCCTCCCATTGAATCCTTTGCAAACTGCCACGCCAGCCGCAGTCGCCCTCGTCCCGGTCTCTCCCCCAATTCCCCCCTTTAATGTCCATCCCTTGCAGAAAAAAACCTCTTCACTCTCTCAAAAAAAGTAGAGGGAGAGAGAGAGAAGGATCTCATTTGCTCTCGAGGCTAAAGCCTCTCCTTCTCCTATTATAATACACCCGCAGTATGACTTTTATCTCGCGCTCATCGACGGGAATACACACGCGCGTACACAATGATAAAAAAAACCAGGAGAAAGAGAGAGAGAGAGAGAGTGTGGAGGCAAGAAGCCGACGAGGAGAGATATAAATCTGCAACGAGGATCATAATTATTTCGTCGCTTTCAAGTGTTTCATCCGGCTGACGGCGAAAATTCGCGCTGGCGCAGGTCCCTTCTGCCGACATCTTTTGATCATAAATACGTCCAGCGGAGCGCGCGTCTTCGCATCTCAATGGGCGACTCACTCCCACTCTCTCATCCAGCTTTTGAAGTTGCTGGCGCGAGCAAGTAGTCGATGGGCTTCGGCCGATGACCATCGTCCTGCAACAGCTGCCCGCTAAGCTACTTGGCCGCCGCTACTCCCTAGCTTCCCAAGAGTCAAAGGATCTCCTCCTCTGGCTGCGCGTGTCCGCTGCCCCTATTCAAGTACTACGACGAGAGACTGTCAATGCGTAATCATCCGAGACTCTTGCCACTGCAGCCGTTTACGCGCCTAATATTAAACTCGGAACTGGGAACTGCCGAGCATCGAGCGCACCTGCGCCTCGTGCCTATACTGTATTAATACTCTCTCGACTGTATATGCTAAATGCAGCCTTTTTATAATGCGCGACTCCCGGCGAGTATTGACGCGAGTATATAGCCTTGCTTCGACGGATTGTTTTCATATTGATGTTCATTGTGCACGTTGTATTATAAGGACAGACGTAATATAGGAGAAATGAATTTCCGTATTGTGAAAAGAATTGAATGTGTAAAATTGCGGATGAAAAAAAGATTGATAAAATTCTATCGAGTTTATGCCTGGCTGATGATCGATAAATTCTTTCCTTTTTTTTTTTTTTTTTTTAATAACTGTTCAGCAATAGTCGATCCCATATATATGCAACTTTTGATTCTATCAAAAGATTCGCCATTGCATTTATGAAAAAGTGATTTTGTATTCGCTGAATAAAAAGCATCGTTTGATGTGAATTCTTTATTAAATACGAAAAGTTTGTTATCTACTGATAAACCTGGATTGAAAATCATTTATCACATAATAATTTTAATATTTTATCATTGACTTTTGTCGATGGTAAAAATTAATGGTATAAAATACCGATATTTTGATTTTTCATTTCATTTGCTTTATTATTTTCCATTTCGTTGAAATAAAACTTTTTTTATCAAATTTCAAGCTACGTATCGATAAAAAGATTTCGAAGAAATAAAAGCCAATCGCTCTATTGATATTTACATGATAAAAATTCATTTTTCAGTACGTTTAAGAATTCGAATTTTTAAAATTATTATCCTCGTTAATCCTCAACATTTATAAAAACACTTAGTTCAACGAGCGTACAATTAAGAGTTCATCTCAATCAACATTAATCGCTTGATAAAACCTGTACACAATTTGACAAATAGGCGCTCGCATTAAAGCGACAGTAAGAAAGATTGAAATTTCCCCGAGAAAAGCGGAAGAAGAGAGCAAAACGTGATTGCATATCATTTCGAATAAAAAAAATGAAGAAAAATGAGAGAAGGAGGGAGAAAAAAAAGGAGGGTGGAGAGGAGAGAGGGGACTAGACCATTAAATTAAGACGCTCATTGAGTTGACGAGAGGTTCCTGTAGAAAACTTGGCGTACAGAGAGAAAGAGCGAGAGAGAGAGACTGAGGTCGTACACACGCAGAGACTTGATAGTCGACAAACGAGGAAGAATGAAAATAAAGAAGAAGCAAAACGGGGGTAAAAAAGACAGGCTCGAGAGAGAGAGATAGAGAGAAAGAAGAGAGAGAGAGAGAGAGAGAGAGAAAGCAAAGACACTTTAAAGCATCTTCAGATTAAAAGCTTACGCTACCTAGTGTCAGTCAGTCTTCTATAATTAAAAAGTTTCTGCCCCGGCGTCGTTTTCGCGTTAAAGTTTTAAAGGGGACAGGACCGTGTGCAGAGGGTCTACATCCTCACGTCGTGTCTCTCTCTCTTACTTTCTCGTACACATATAGTAGGCGGAGCCTAACGGAAATACAATGAAAATGTTTACAACGAAGTAACGAGAGTTGGAGAATACTTAAATTAGTAAAGTTTCTAATTATCACAAATAGCATCTTTTTCCTAAGTGATAAGGATAAACGAATCGTTCTACGGACTTGCATTCTCATCAGTCTCTATGCCTCCGTCTCTTTCTCTCTCTCTCTCTCTCTCTCTCTCTCTCTCTCTCACTGTTTGTGCCTGTGTACACGTGCTACGCTGCGCCCGTGGTTTCAAAGTCAATTTACGAATTTACGGAAAGTCGATAAATTCGCCATCCCTCTAACTCCGACAAATCTTCCCTCTCTCTCTCGCCCGCGCTCTCTCTCTCTCTCTCTCTCTCTCTCTCTCTCTCTCTCTCTCTCTATCTATCTCTTTCTCTTGCTCTGGCAGGATTCCACGGGGTAGTCTGTGTAATGCCGTTTGGATTAGTTTGCGCTCGGCTCGTGTGCGCTTTCTTGTGCACGCGCGTGCCGTTATAAATTTGCCGTGGCGCTAAAGTCCCGCAGGAGAGGCGAGAGAGCGAGCGAAGGCTGTTTGATGGAAAACTTTCTTTTTTTTTTAATCCGAGACTGGACGCCAACAGTAAGTTTCGAGGCAATCCGGCATAGGGTCAAATTTCTTCGTTTTATGGCTTTTGAAATCAATTGTTTTAGGGTTTTTCTTTTATTAGGGATTATTTCCGAGGGTTGTTTCAGCACTGGCGAGGAAAGAAATAGAAATTCTATTGCTAGTTATTGAATCATAAGCGTCTAGGCTACATATACTATAAAAATATCCTACATTCAAGTAAATATTTCTTTTAATAGTACTTTATTTAAGAAAACCATATGTAAATTAACAAAATCTTTCCTTAGTACTACTGAAAGAAATACTTTCGATTTTACATTGCACTTAGGTAGTGATCCATACTTATGGTATTAAATATTTATTAGCACTAATATACATAAATTTATAAAGTATTATGGTTAACGTAATAAGTTTTTTCAATTATTTTAGAGTCGTAAAGATAAAAAATATGGGTAGTTTCGTGAGTTAGTTCATCGATGTGATAATAAAATAATGCTTTTTTAAGTCATGCGGATTTTTTTAATAAAATATTATATTATAGCACAGTTAACCTATTTTACTTAATGGAATAATAAAGTAACGATTTTTTTATGCCGATAAATAAACATAACCATAAGTCTCTCACAAGGTCAAAATGATAATAATATAAGTCAAAATTACTTTATATAATGTAAACAAAAATATATTTTTCAATCGGATAAAAAAAAGCGTTATTATATCACTCTCGAATTCACATAGCAATATAATGAAACTAATAATTTAAAGGCTTTATTTTGCACACACAGCTATAAATTCAGAAGTTCATACTTCCATACCAATATGGGAGAAAAGTCCTTTCAGCCAAATACAAAAAAGGCCTACAGAGGCCGTTTATGAAATTTACAAATAAAGTGCTCCCCCGTCCTCCCATTCCTAACCCCACAACTCTTACAAAAATACCACTGCGAGAGATAAGATAGAACGAAGTTAAAAAAGTAAAGCTAAAGGGAAAAGGGGGAGAGGAAGAGGCAAAAAGCCAAGGAAAACCTCATTGAATCGAATTGAAAACGCGGCGAAAGTTGAAACGCGCTATAACTCGCTTGTGGAATTTCGCGACTTTCGCGACGTCCATTGCTGCTGCTTCTCTCTCTCTCTCTCTCTTCGTTTTTTTCTTCCTTACTTCACCTTTTTCCTCCCTTTTTTTTCCCTCGCTCGCGAGTCGAGCCCACAAACTCGCCCGACCGAGTAACGAGAAGTCCTTTCCTTGCACGGGTACAGCAGAGAGTGAGAGAGAGAGAGAGAGAGGAGTCGAGGAGTCGAGGGTTGGTTCTTGTTAGCTGCGAATTTCTTGCGAAGAGATTAGTCATCCGGTTCTCCTCTCGACTGCAGTACTAAAGGAAGTACGAGGGGGAGGGAGATTTTCAAATGGCCAGTGCAACTCGCGGAGGAGTTTCGCGTTTACTGCGCGCCACGGCAGAAACTTAGCCGAACACACAGCGCGCAATTATTATTCCAGATTTTTATAGGCTGTGCATCGTAGTTTGCTTCGCTGTCTTGCTCAGCAAATATTTTTTTTTTTATTCGATACATTTTCGTTTACCGCGAAGAGAAAGACGCGAAAAGCATCGCCGCTCAGTATATTTTAGATTAAAATTTGTCACAATACTCGCTTTTGTTCGGTAATTCCTACAATTGTAATATTAAATAGATTGTATATACTTTGCTGTATTGTTCATAAAATCATAAACAGATTTTGTTTTAAATATGACGAATTTTTAAAATCCTTTTGAAATAAATGCTGCTGAATGAATATTAAAATAAGCTTAACCTTTATTTAAACAAAATAAATTCAAAAAAATGTTTATATTTCCCTGCCTGTAAGGTGCTTTTGATAAAAATCAAAATTTTAACGTCAAAGCGCTTACAGCATTCGAAAAAATTGCGCGGAAAACCTCTCTCTTAAAAGCAGTTTTTCGATTGCTACCAAAGTAATTTTTTCTTTTCGAATTTAGCAAACTACAGCTAATTTCAATCCACTATAGAGAACAAGAAAACAGCGAGGCACACAATTCACAGCCCGACGACAAAAACGAAAAAAGTTATAGCTCGCCGGAAGAATAGGCGAAAAAGTTCCGTCGCGATGTTTACACAAAACCCCTTCCTCACTCTCTCCCTCTATCTCTCTCGCTCCATTCATCTATCAGCCATCCCTACACATAGAGCGAGAGAGAGAGAGAGGAAGAGACGCGCGCACTAACTCGCAGGTCGCTCCCGCGTCGCTCGCGCATACACTAAAAACGTCATCCCGAATTTCACGGTCCAGAGTTCAAAGACAAAGAGGAGTCGCGCGTGAAGCGCAAAGCGGCGATGCACACACACATACACACAGGCCCCGAAATTCTAGTGTACGGAGCGACGCGCCTGTCAAGTACCACTATATGTATATATAGAGATGGCGGGATGGGTGGGAGGGACTTGGTTAGTTCGACCCAGTTCTTTCCGCATCCGCATCCGGCGAGGCGCAATTCTTGCGTCCAGATCCCCGCTACGCCACTTACCAAACTCGCGTTATATTTTTATTGTGTACCTTAAATTTTCCTCCCCCTCTTTCGCTCCCCCTCTGTCTGTGTGTGTGTATCCATGTGTGTTTCCCCCTTGAGTTTCTTTGATTTTACTTTGGGGGATTACTGCCGCGCGCGAGTTGGTTGCGACACACTTTTCGGGGTTAATTATTGGCGCTAGCGCGCTTTTCGGGGATTTCCGAGTTCCAGTTACTGTAGTTCACGAAATGGGATTTTTCTTTTATTTCTCGCAATTTGCGAAGTTAGCGTCTGAATGGCTTGGCCTTTGCGCCCGACTGTAATTCTTTTTGCGGAGTACCATTCTTTTTTTAATACTTTAATTCGATGAGGCCGTTTATAATTGATTGCGGTATTTTTCATTATATATTTATACCTCGAAGGCGTTTGTGCAGTAAAAGTGGATAGCAAGAAAAAATTTCGCGCTTAAAAGCCGCAGAATTAATCCGTTTAATTAGTGATGGCCGAGTTCCGGTAAGCATTTCGAAACAAAGTTTTACTAAAGCGCCGTTAAATTATTCAGAAAGAGGATTTTTGATTCGAAAAAGAATGTAACGGCGACGACTCTTGTTTCAGAAAGTTACGCATAGCGAAATCTATAAATTACAATACAATACAACTTTTGAACTTGAATCTGCAAATGGGTTGAATAATAAATTTATGGGCAGTATGAAATTTGTGGTTTTGCCGTAACGCTTCATGAGCTCGGCCGTGCCATTTTTAATTCACGAGAGAATTGAATTAAAATTCAATTACAATTCAGTTACGCTTTACTCATACTTTATAAGCATTACAAAAAATACATAAGCGTTTGTTATTTGGTTTTCATTTTGCAGATTGTAAAATGATTATAGGGAAAATAAAAACAGCTGCAAAGTAAATAAATTAACTATATTTCGTTTATGCTTCTTTGGTATTTACAGAGTTTTGACAAGATAAGCTACATAATAAATAAAAACACAAATATAACCCTGGTAGAAATGTCATAGAGTTTTTAACCAGTTTTTAGTCAATCAGTTTTTTGAGTATATTTAATGTTCACATTATCTTTACTTTACAGATAATTGAAAGTTAATTCAAAACCGAATATTATGATTCGCAGTATAAAAAACATGAAAGTACGATAGTGTCTTAATACCCAAAAAAGCTTTCATTTTATTAGCACCGTTAACTAGTCAAACTCGTCAATCTTCTGCCAACGAAGACATAAAACAAAAAGGATTAATCTACTAAAAGGGCATTATTTCGTCATGAGCAGCATCAACCTCCGATCCAGCATCGTAACCTCACCCCACAAACAAAGGCTAACACACGTCGTCAAGTCTTTTACCCCACCAAAAAATGATACCGTATCTCCGTCAAGGTCATCATCGACGAAACGTCACCGCAACACACAAGCGTTTTTTCTCACCGGACCGAGCTAAGCTCGGCTATACGGCAGCGATGGGATATATACGTTCTATCCCGGCTTCGTCGCAAATGGAGAGAAAGCTCGAGCTTGCGGACAGACGAGAAACGAGACACGCGGGGCCGAGGGGGGAGGGATCGGCGGTAGAGCTTTTGCGGTACGCGTCGAGTTCGATGTCGTTCGAATTCGGTGTATACCATAGAGCAAGAGAGAGAGAGAGAGATGAGAGACCGAAGAGGACCAGCAGCAGAGAAGCATGATTTTACGGCCAGTTGATGGTTCCGCGGCTGTCTCTCATGCTGCTCTATCCTCGTACATACTGTATATACGCGTAATGGGACGCAGGCGCAGTGCAGCTGCGGTGGAGGAAACATTTGAGCCCCGAGAGTAGACGTCCTTCCTACCATGTGAGTATACGCCAGTCCCGTGTCTAGCAACACAGACACACTCATGCGCTTTTTAAGCTGGACCTCTAGTAGGTTCTATCCTCTCTTTCGCAGTCGGAATAAATTCCTTTCCCTCGCCGAAATTCAGCACTCCGAAAAAAAAAGCGGCAAACGCTCTTTTTCGTACCGCGCACACTCGTAACGGTAACAGCCGCAGCTTTTACAGCGACATTTTTCTCCCCCTCTGCCCCCTTGGCGCGTATGGGCAGCGACCGGAAGAAGGTATAGGCTCCGCGTGCAAGTGCATGACGCGCAGTTGCCGACCAACACTGCGTTTCAATTGCGTCCGGACCACCACCACCAGCAGCAGCAACGGCAACAGCAGCCCCGACCATTGTAATAAATTTGACGGCTCTCGCTTCGTTCGCCCCGATTACCCCCATAAAGCAGATATACCATACACACAATTTTTTAAAAGCTCCATCTTCGACGAAGGACATACAGCTTGGACGAGGGACTCTCCTGGCACAAGGACGAAAAATTTCATCTCGTCTGTATCCGTACACCTGCGACGAAAAAAACAAAGATTCGCGCGAGGATGGAAATTCTCGAGCGGAGCTCATTACGCAGATATCCCGGCAAAAGTGTACCGATATAAAGAGACCTCCCATCGACTGTGACCATATAGATATATTCGCGGGCGTACAACAGCGATAAAATCCGAAAAGTATTTTACAATCTCGATGGGCTCTGATCCTCCATTCACATCCCCCGCTCACACATACCTACGCATGCGTACACACTCACACACACAGAACTCGCGCGGCCTGACCTCGTTTGAATTTCAATGGGCTCGGAAGCTGGAAAAATTCATCGCTTTCCCATTGGCCGCCGCCAGTCTTTTTATACAGTTTCGCGCATTAAAAAGCCCAGCTGCGCGCGGTAATAACCCACTCGCGTGTGCTGGGACGACGTTGGTGACGGCGGCAAGCCGATCGGAGAAAATGTGTGCAGAGCACCGGCTTATAACAGCGGCAAACGTCATTTTCTACACAGCAGTCGTACCCTTTGAGTATAGCTCCGCTGTACCGAGTACCTGATTATCGACAATGCCGCGCAATTTCACTCGTTCTCTCTCTCTCTCTCTCTTAGTCCTTTGTCGACTGGTTAATGCCGTGGTTGTACAGCCATTTCCAACAGAACCGATTGAATTATTAAAAGCCTCTTTATCTCGCGCCGCGGCCGCGAGCATTATACACTCGTGTGTTTTCAGCGAGTCAGCGGCAGCGGTTCTGCCCCATTCATACGTCACTCGCACGCGTGGACGGCTTACGATTATGCCTGCACAGTGTTTATATGATTCGAGGCTGGTGGAAAAGCCGAACAGCGCGCGACGCGGCGGACGTTTTAGAAATGTTGTTGAATGGCTCTTTTTTTCAAGCGAGGCGTGGACCGAGTGATTATGTAAGGGGCGCGCGCGATGCGAATGTGCGGTGTAGGCAAAGGAAAGGGACGGGAAAAAATTCGAGGCGCGCAGCGGGTGTTTGTGCCGCAATTAAGCGCTACTGCGAGGGATTTTCCGAGGTGCCAAGTCTTTGCGGGCCTTCGAACTTTGACGAATTGGGAAGAGGGCTGGCGATATTGCGCCGGAGATGACTTTATACTGGTCCGATTGAAAGTCGAGTTTTGCCGTGGAATTTTCATGTAACGCGTATTTTCAAAAATTTCGTTCCATCACGTTTTGATCTTGCAAACAATTTATATATAGGGTTGAACGAGTAGTGACGGTCACTTAAGTTTTAGCAGGTTTTTTAAAATTTTAAATTATATGTAGAAACTGTAAGTGACTTTGCCTTCTTTTTCTAGACTGTCATCTAAATGACACAATGACCGGAAATACCATTATTGAACATTGTTTTTCAAGTCAAGATTAGATACATTTAGAACATGAGATACATTATATACTTCATTTTTTAATTTTTTTAATATATTTTATTTAAGCCACGGATAACTTAGATTATGTGTAAGTATTTAATAAATTGAAATAAAATGTTTCTAGAACTTAATAATTAATATTTTACTGTTAATTTGATATGAAACTGATATTGAGATGTAACAATTATTATTGGTTTTCAAATACGGGTAACCGGAATAATCCAGAGACCAGTAGTTGGCCACTCTACCCTAAGCAATTCTTTCTGTCGTAATTAGATTTTTGGCAACTATGCTATTCCGAAATTTCATTCGATTCCTGAAAGAAAATAAAAGTATTATTAAGCCATGAATGTTAATTATTCAGAAAACTGTTCATGAATCTAGTATCCAATTTTTCTTATTCTCCATGAGGAACATGTGCGATCCATTTTTTGTGATTTTATAGGTCGTGAAAATTAGAACCGGCTCGATTGCTAATTTTACGATGCATCCCGGCATATTCGTAATCAGTGAACCCAAAAACCTCTCGCATACCGTGGCTCCTCGGAAATTAGACTTTATTCGAAAATTCCGTTCGTTATAAATGCAGCAAGGCCTGTAATTGTGTGGTATGTATTCGCTCTTCGATCCAGCAACGCTTCAAATTTCGATAATAGAGAATTTATCAATACGTTTTTAATTATGTAGATAAGCAGAAATATAAAAATCCATTATAATAATTGTGCTCTTTGATTAATAAAATATGAGTGGTACCCGAAAAAGTCTTTTTACATACTGGGTTAAAATTAAGTCACTCGTGAAAAAAGAGGTTTAAGAATTTACCCCGTAAAAGTAATTCTTCTTCTTCCTGTTTCACGTAACAGTTACCCTTTTAGATTAAGTCGGTAAGTTTTAGTAAGAATTATTTCATCTCTTAATATTCTCATTGTCAACGGCATCATAATTTAACAATTAAAATAACTAGAAAAAAATTTCGTCCCTTTTTTATCCACTAGGCTAGGAATTTCCTATTTAGTTTTAGCTAAAGAGCAGGCTTAATAACACATTACCAGAGCAATTAACATTTCTGCAACGTGGCAACAATTAAACCTCTTAAATTAAACTCGCATTACAGCTCTCAACCTCTCAGCCGAACATTTATATTTACCATACGCATATATTATGCGCGTGCATCAGTAGTTACAAGATTACCTTAGCGCACACGCAGCACATAAATGCACACACACACACACCCGAGACGCGGCACAACAAACCTATTCGAAATTAGCATCTCTCTCTTCCTCTTCCATTCTTCTAGATGAAAAAACTGACCTACTTCAGGATTCCCACACGAGCTCCTCCTCCAAATGAAATTCCCATTCATCGCAGTCGTAATTTACAACCCAACTGGCTGCTCTCGCAAAACTAATCCCCCAGCCTCCTCCTCCTACTGCACGCAAAAGAGAGGATGGAGGATGCAGCAGCAACAGCAGCAGCAACGAGAAAGAATAACGCTCGCGGGCGCGAATACTCTTGTGTTGTCTCTTGGCTACAAAAGACTCTCTCTCACTCTCTCACTCTGGCTCTCTGTCTTTTTTTCGTCCGTCTCGTAGCTCTTGCCGGGACGCGGCGGCGCGCGCGCGTGCATCGCAACGAGCAATACGAGGATAATTGCATTCGGCGTCGTTATTAAGCCGCATTTACGGAAAGAGCATTACGTTAATGGCATTAGCCGCCTTATGAAATTGAGTTCTTAGCTCCTTTCTCCCTCTCTCTCTCTCTCTCTCACTCTGCAGCTGCTATATGTAGCGCCTCCAGCAGGGCTCACCCCCAAGAGAGATGAAGACGAGAGAGAGAGTGAGTGAGGCAACATTGTCGTCTGGCGGTGCTGGTGCGACTGGTGCTGCTGCTGCGTTGCCTTCGTCGTCGTCGTCGTCGTCGTCGTCGTACCTTCGCTATCTAGCAATGAAATTAACGGTCGCGGCCGTGTGCCAACTCGGGGCTTTGGCCGCGTTCACTTTCGCGTTTCGCCTTTGCGCGCCCGCCTTTCCCTCTCTCTCTCTCTCTTTCTGTCTCACTTTATATATACATACCAAATCCGATTATGTATTCCATCGTCTTATACTTTTGTCTCTCTACACCGCCATCTCTCCCCTTTCTCTCTCTCTCTTTATCTCTCTCTCGGACTCGGGGAATGAAGTTTAGAGTTCTTTGATTCATGGTGTACGTGTGTGCACGTGTATGTGTATTTTCTCCATTCCCCCCGACCAAATAAACAAATCAAAAAGCCGAGCAGCTCGCTTTTCTTGCCGTCTGGCGCTCTTATGAATACGATTTTCCTGTGACTCTGTGTGCGGTGGCCTTCCCTCTCTCCCCTGTCCTCTCTCGCTTGCTCTCTCTCTCTCTCTCTCTCTCTCTCTCTCCGGGAGCGTGTGATTGATGTTCTATCCAATGACCCCGAAAATTAACTTACTTGCCACAACCTGCGAGAGGAGCTCAACCCCTCGCGACGCGCCGGCAGCTTTCATGAATTCCTATATATATATTCTTTGTGGGGATGTTGCGCGGATGCTCGCACCAGCCTCGATTCCTTTCGACTTTCTCTTTTTACCTTTGCATTTTTAGAGGATTCTAAGGCCTGCGTGTGTTTGTAGCTTTGTACGAGAGATGCTGATTTTTTTATTAGCGTTAAAATACCGTATATTTATTCAAAATTAAAATAGATATAATTATTCACTCATAATTTTGGATCGAGTCACTTTGATTCGCAGATTTTAACTTAAATATTTTTATACTAAACACAACCATCCCGGCTTGAAATCTCTGCAGTGAGAAAAGAAATGGCTTCAAATATTTCGCCAACTCGAAAAAGTTGTATCATTAAGCATCGTTAAGGCAAGTACGAGAGAGTCGCCGAGGCTTTCCCGTCAATTTTTCATTCGCGTGTACACTTTTTATTTTGCTTTATCGGCCGACAAGCACAAACAATTTCTGATCCCGGGCTTTTCCGACGACGACGACGACAACAACGCCGACGACGACGACGATGGCAACGAGCAGCTATGACGATTCGTTAAAAGTCATCTCATCCACCAAGAGAGAGAGAGAGAGAGAAGAGAGAGAGAGAGTTCTCCTCGTTAGCAACTCTCTGGGCGTCTGCTGAGGCGTAAAACAAAAACGTCTCGACTAAATTGAGCGAGCGGAACGAGTCTCGGTCAGAGAATAGAAGTGGATGGCCTCCGCGAATTCGCTAGAAACTCGAGAAGAATAAAGAGAGTGAGAGAGGGAGAGACAGAGAGAGAGAAAACAGAAAGAGAGAGAGAGAGAGAAATAGGAGGCCAACCGCAGTAGTAAAAGGGAATTCGAAGAAGGGAGAAAGAAGCATGGAGGAAATTAGATGACCGAAGGAAAAGGAAAAAAAATTAGGAAGACAGTGGACGGCGGCAAGCCGACTATACGAGCGACGATAAGACGACAAAAATGAACTGAACCGGATGGGAAAAGAGTGGATAAGCTACCTACATATATGGGCTATTCCAGCTCTGGATGACTGGGTCAATCATTTAATCCTATCTTTATGTGGTCAAGCAGATTTCGAAAATATTACTTTTACAATCAATTTTACAATTCAACTTACTTCTGGAATATATTGGCCATTAAGAATAGCATAACATATATGTATATAAATAAATGATTCTTAGTCTCTTTTTGTTTTTAAAAAGTATCGCTTGATTTTTACCTTTGACAACGGAATCATGTGTATAAAATGTAACTCATTTTAGCACTAACAACAATCTCAATGTTTAACCTGTTCGCTCGACATGGAAGGCCCGATACACGCGCAACTATCGGCACAGCCATGCGTGAGCGCAATCGGAGAAAAATATACGGGTCCATAAAAAAAACTGAGCAAACAAGAGACGAGAGAAAAAAGGCTGGAACGAGTAAACAATTAGAAGCGAAGAGAGACATCGGGCAACCTCCTCGCGGTGTCGTGTATCGCCTATCTCCTCCTCCTCCTTCCTCCTATACTCTATCCGAGCTTTTAACGTATCTATTGACAGAGAGAGAGAGAGAGAGAGAGAGAGAGAGCGGAAAAACTTGTCTTTTTCGCCGGCTGACTTCTTCTTTTACCGGCGGCAAAACGAAAGCAACAAAAATATCGCGCCACGTCTCGTTGTCGAATGGCACAAAAAAGGTACGGCGGATTCGATTTATTTAACGAGAGGCGAAGGAGGTAGTTGTGGCCCTTTGTGAAGTAATTGCCCTTCTGCAGAAAGATAAATTAATCGTTCGGGTTGGGCAAGAAGGGGGTGAGGAAGCTGAGAGACGAAAATGAGAATGAGAATCGTAAGGGATGTTATATATATATAGGTATGTTTGTCCTGAGGAGGGGGTTGGCAAAGTTGAGCGTATAACCGAGACGAGTCTGCCGCTATTTTACAGAGCGTGAACTCTAATGCTCTACAACTTTAGGGCCGTTCGAGACACTTGATTTTACTCTGAGGCCAAACTTTCCTTGCATTCTGATTTTAATTAATGTTTACGTCAGAGCTCGAAAGAATGGGGACGTAATAAAGCGCAGGAAACGGATTCTTGACGCACGGAAGCTCACGCACTTTTTCGCAATTTATAGCGAACGGCGGGGGGG
>UELU01140017.1:2412-19875 GCA_900490025.1 Megastigmus dorsalis | reverse complement strand
GGGGGGGGGGGGTCCGTTTGGATTTGCAGGTTGAGGGCATAGTCTTTCTCGCTGCGGAAATATGAGATTTAATTACACGTTCTCGGGATCGCAGAGGGCCTTTAAGTCAATTGTGGAAAATAAAAGAATGTTTCAAAAGGACTAGGGCGAGAAATAGGAATTAATAAAGGGGTCGAGCGTTTGCTGCTGCTGAGAGAGGAAAAAGTACAAGGAAGAGAGCGCGATTTAATTTTGCAAAGTACAATGGCAAAAGTATGCGTGTATACGTTCAAGTGTGTCTGACTTAATTAGTCCGTGACTACTTTTTAACTGCGCTCGTCTCCAGTATCCCACAGGGTATGACGAAAATTTGCTTTTAAATTCATGTCTCCTCCTCCTCCTTCTTTGCTCTCCCGCTCTTTTTACGACGCTGCGCACTTTTCGCAAAACTCGGCAATATTGTTGTCTCGGATGAAATTTCAAGCTTATAAAGATTATTATTTCGTCGAGAAGTGGGAGGAGGGACGGAAGAAAAAAGTAATCATACTACGCAAAGTCTAGCTTTTAAATAAAAATTAATTCGGAATAGGACGAAAACAGAGAGAGAGAGAGCAGCGGGGCTTATTGTTAGAATAGCATCTCTCTCTCTCTCTCGCTCTTGTGCTTCTATGCTAATTTCATTTTAGCCGCTTGCCAAGTCTCCTTTGCTCTCTTTTAGGCGAAGCTAACGAATCGTCGGCACGACACTGATCACCGGCGCGCTGCTTCTCTAGGTAAACATTTGTTTGTAGCCCCGGGATTACGACTCTCTACTCTCTTATTTTCTTTGCTTTTCTAGTCTCTCGTCTAGCATACACACAGACCGGACGACTCTCTCTCTCTTTCTCTCTCTCTCTCTCTGTCTCTCTCTCTTTCGCTCTTTCCACTCGACGGATTCTGCAGCTCTGCAAAGCTCTGCCCATCTATATTTCAATCCGCTTTCTTTTATGTATTCATAACCCGGTATGTTGTACCTTTAATTCCTATGGAAATTTGGCGAATGTTACGATGCATTAAGTTATAAATTTATATCGTTCAAGCACAACGGGTAGGTATTGGCCGTACACTCGTTTTATTTTAAATATCGAACTAAAATACAGTTGGTACAATTACTTTGAGCAGATGGTGCGTAAAATTCGGTAAAATTCATTATGTACAGTGCGATAGTTACGGTGTAGCGCTCGCGCACGAAATCTGTGTGTTTACAGAAAATACGTGTAGCTGAATTTTATTTATTTCAAAGGTACAAACGCGCACGCATTGCGTACTTTTAAAGACGAATGAATTTCCGATTAAAATAAAAGCTATGCAGAACGATAATTTTCATTAAAAAAAATAAACAAAAGAAGCTTTTATCATTGCATATTTCAAAATTTTTAAATCCTTGACTCATTAAAATTATTTACAATTATAATTGAAAATGTGAATTTGAATATTTAAAATGATTGAGCTAATAAATGATAGTGATGATCGGTGCTCGATGAAACTTTTCACCCTTAGCTAGAAAACTGTCGACGGAAAATGTAGCAGCGATGGAAGACTCTTAAGTATCTACTCTCCCGGAGTTTAGGAGAAAAAAAAGGTCGGGGTAGGGAAAGGCAAGTATACACCGAAAAGACGCGAAACCCGTAGCCGGAGACACATAATTAAAATGAATGTAGTCGAGGGTCTCGAGAAAGAGTCTATGCAGACAGGAAGGATCGATTCTGGCGAAGAGAGGGTATAGCTATCGCTCTGTAAAAGAATCACAGGGAAAAGCCCCGAGAAGAGAGCAGGAAGAAGTAAAAGCCGTAGAGCAAGAATAAATACCCCTAACGAGCGAGCGGAAATTGACGAACCGTTTGAGAGGGTACTCAACTGTGTATATACA
Organism: Megastigmus dorsalis; assembly: GCA_900490025.1. NCBI lineage: Eukaryota > Metazoa > Arthropoda > Insecta > Hymenoptera > Megastigmidae > Megastigmus > Megastigmus dorsalis. The sequence goes on along the minus strand of UELU01140017.1, from coordinate 17,987 downwards.
TCTATACCCAGGATATATATGAGTCCGAACGAAGCCACACGATATCTTTGTCCTTCGTTAATTCCAAAGGCGACGACGATATTTTCCTCTTCTTCCCTGTACTTCCCCTCCTCCTCCTCCTCCTCCTCCTCCTCCTCCTCCTCTTCTTCTGGTATAGAACTCGCTGAGGTTGCTCCCCCCGTACCCCTGCATATCGAGGAAGGCTGCGATCGAATCAGCGACGATTTAAATATCAAAGGGTAGGCGGGCCGGAAGGTACAGTGAGGCGCAAGGGTGGGAAGAGGGGGGGGGAGGATTGTTTTGATGGTGGCGCCGCCGCTGCTCTCAAAGTCGATAAGTCCAAACCCGATTTTCCGCGATTCAATTTATTTCGCGATGCAGCTTTAATCGCGCTTGTTTGTGCTCCTCCTCCCCCTAGCGCCGCTCGATTCTATATCCTATGTACTGTTCCCACTTTTTCCCTATATATCGGGAGAAAATTTAACGAAGAATTAATAATGGAAATTCAACTATATAAATTACGCAAGCTCGGCAATCTTTCACGATGTTGCAAGTCCCGACCGTGAGATTTTTCTTTTATTGGGAAAAAAAAAAATTAAGCGCTACCTGTGGATACGCGAGCGAGCGCAAATTGATATTTAAGCGCGATTAGTATTTTATAGCGTCTGGCGTAAGATTAAAAATTAGCTATTTTACTACGGCAGTTAGAGCGCACGCGCGATCAACGCCAAGATAATATATAAATTTAGCCGTAAATTAAGGTTTCATTATCGTCGACTTGGGTATAAAATTTGCACAACCTCGGTGATTTCGCGCTGGCGCTCCGTTAAAAAGCCTAACACACATCGGAATCCAGCATCCGGAGTACACCGGTATTGATCACAATTCGTGAGTCATCTCAAAGTGAAAGCTTCGCATTTTACACTGTATTCCCATTTCGATTACTTTTCAATTTTTTGTTCGCTCCACCCTCTCTCTCTCTCTCTCTCTCTCTCTCTCTCTCTCCCGCGACCAACATTACGAGTAATCGGTCTGGAAATAGCCGACGTAACTCGCGTATAGCAACTGAATTCAACGCGTTTTCAACGTGAAAACCGCGCGCACTGAAATAGCCGAACAATGCAGGTTTTTGGGCGTTCGCGGGAGGATAAAGGGAAATACACTGTTACTGTTCACTCTGTGTACAACGAATCCAGCAGCGCACAGTCCAGCAGTATCAGCATCAGCAGCAGCAGGGAGAGGCAAGCTTTTGGGGGCCATCGCGCGCGTCATTCTTCTACTCTAATCCATTAATTTATGCGAATGTGAATGCCGGATAATTATGCTTTTCTGCATCGGGAGATTTGCACCCTTTATGCTTGCCGCCGCTGGGGATCAATGCTTTTATTCGCACATCGCTTATTTCCTGGTAATTTGACTTTATTATGCGATATAGAATTTTAGTGAAATACCCTATTTATGCGTGTGGCTCAAATATCTATATGTATATGGAGAATTTTCTCTCTCTCTCTCTCTCTCTCTCTCTCTCTCTCTCTCTCTCTCGTAATTTTCGGAAAGTGGGAATAGAACCAATCTGTTCGCCGAGAGATTCATAATAGGGCGGCTAATTGAGCGCGCATGAAAAACAAGTTATTACGCTCTTCAAGTACATTGTGCATTAAGCGCGGTGCACTGACTGCATCGAGTGCGAATCAATAGCATTAAAAGATTAATTTCTATATTCGTTTTATATTATTTCGAATATTCTTCGTTTATATGAAAATCCGAGCACCAGATGAAATTGTCTAAAGCAAATAATCACTATTTTGCAATACAATATTGATGCAAATTTTGCGATTGATATATTAAACAAAGATATAAACGTCAAATATCCTTCAGAGGTTCTCTATAAGTATTGCCAAAAAGCACATTCTTTCAGCTAGCATTGGTTATATATTAAGGCAGCTATATTTATACGTTCGCTGTCACTCAAGCTGTTCGAATTCGAAAAATTGTCACTTTATATATCACTGCCAATTTCGGAATATTTAACTCGTATACAAATCGATAATTTGGCAGGTACACGCGGACTGCGAGCCTCGACTCGGCAGCAAAGTTTCGGCCTCTCAAATATGGTTTTAGGGCAGAATCGATGCCTGGGCAATTAGAACGTGACTGGCGACTACTGGGCATATAAGCGACTTCTGCCCCGCGTCCCTCTTGAAACCCCTGCTTCTCCTCTCTCTCTCTCTATTTCCCGCATTCTCAGCGACTAATTAGTCTGTCCGATAAACTCAATTGCTTGCACTTCGAGCCTCTCTCTCTCCCTCTCTCCCGGCGCGTCGCAACTCTACTCGATTAGTGCGAGTCCGTGGGGTAAGCCAATTTTCCGCGTTCGTAGTGCAGGTCAAGGATCTCACCCTCTCTCATTCTCTCTCTGACTCTCTCTCTCTCTTTCTCGCTTTCTCTTACGCGCACCGTCAGCTTCTCTCTTTCCTTTCTTCCTCTCTATCTCGCTCTCTCTCTAGCCTCTTTTTTCGTTTTTAATCCCGGATAGCTGCTGCTACTGCCTTGGCAGTAAACAAAATTACGAAGAACGAGCTGAAAATTTATATCGGTGGATTATCCGGGCTGCGAAATTGAATTGTATATATAGTGTGCAAGAGCAGGAGAGGGAGAGAGAACGGGAAAGAGAGAATAAGAGGTGTCTGGAAGAAGCTGCCTTACATCTTTCGGACACACGCTGGAAGGAAGGAAGGAAGGAAGGAAGTGCGAGAAATTTCGTATATAGCCGCTTGGCGAGGACTATTTAACGGTCCCCCGAGAGGTGTTACACAAGATCGTCTCTTCCTCCCTCTGTTTCCTCTTCCTCTCCCTCTCTCTCCCTCTCTCTCTCTCTCACTCGTCTGGTAAATCCGCCCGCCGTATAAAAAAGGGGAAGGGGGAAGGGGGCGACCTCTAAAATATTGGCGAAGTTTCGAAAGCCATGGCCCGCCGGAAACGAAACTCCCGCGAAAGCATTGTTCGTCGAAGGCTCTTGCTGTGCGAGAAACGCGTACTAGCAGCAGCAGCAACTTTCTACCGAATCGCCACATACATTATGTTACCGAGTGGCGAAGGGGACACCCTCGGTTATCCTTAACTTTGTGCCTTTCCTTCTTCTCATCCTCCTTATACCAGTGCTGCTGCTGCTGCTGCTACTGCTGCTATACTGTTACTGCAAGCCGGTCCATTTTTCAGATTCTCCTCTTCTCTTTATCCTCTTTTGCCCTTTTAACCTTTTTCATTCGGCGAATTAAAAAAAATGCAAACTTTATTCAAACGGATCGCTGGTCCCCCTCTGCCGGCGCTTCCTTCTCCTTTGCTCGTTTCCTACCGTTGTCCCAACTTGACAAAGAACCCGACATTTCAAGTGAATTTAAAGTCCGAAAATCCTGCGGATTCCCGAGACTTGGGACAGTGAGCGAGCTTTTTATCGAAAACAACCGCTTCTCTCGATATAGTGCTTGTATTTTTTTTACTTTGCACACTGAAAATATTTAGCGCTGGACTCGAATGGAAATCTAAACAATGAACACAAACAATACTGTAACCTAGGTTTTCAAATTGAATGAAGAATCTATCAGTTTTTACTTTGAATACACGCGCACACAATACCACTGCCAATAGTTTCGAGAACAATTTTTTCCCCCGAGGATTTTTTTCAATTTCGAGAGCTTTCGATTATGCAGCGACTGACTGACTGGTGGAATGTCGGGTCGGTAGGCGATGCGTGTATATAGGAAATGAAGTAGCTCGCCGAGTGGAGTTGGAGTCCTCTAATGTTCTCATCCTTTGATGTGTACTCCATTGGCTCGACTGACCTATCCTCTACCTCCTACCACCCGATATTGCGTACTGATTCAGCACTGTGCAAATTAATCTTCCTCCGGCGGCAAGTTACATTGGCACTGCACTTGTGCATCTCTCGGCCCCGGTAATCTTGCGTGTCCTACTTTTCTTACAATCTCTCCTCTATATATTGCTGCCAACCGATATTCTAAAGATGGAACTCGTGGCGTATTAATTAACGACTTGAGGGAAACGGGTTTATGTTTGGCCTGACTCTCTCTCCTGGACTTTCGATTGACTTTCCGATTGGCTATGATCCACTTTTCCAGAAATGAAAGGAATTGATAATATACTTTATTTAATATTTAGTAAGATGTTTAATGTTCCAATAGACGAGCTCTAGATTTTTTGCAACTACGAAATTTATTTGAATACGGTAAAGTTTCTTGTCTAATGAATAGACTTTTTAATCTGCTTTGTGAACTTTAATTAAGAGAACTTGGTCTACTAACCGTTTCTTTTAAAAGTAAGTTGAATATTGACAAATTAATATATATATATACTTTTTCAAATTCTATTGAAAAACTAAGTTAGAAGAGAAATAATAAACGATTCGCTTTACTTTTCATGACTCGAGCTGAGTGTTTAACGTTACAAAGAGCAAACTAAATTACATCGCTGTATAAATAGTGAAGAATGAAAAATTAAAAATTTAATTGTGATTCCAGGTAAGACATTTTTCATGCGAAAGAGTTGAGGGCTTTTGTTTACACAGATATTTCGCGCTTATGCCAACGAATTAAAGGTCATCCACCTTTTTCATTAACATAATTGCTTTTTTAATTAAAATGAAAAAGTCGATTACGAGAGAGAATGAACGTGTTCAGCGTACCCTTAAATTCGCCATTTCGCCACAATCACTCTACTTACTACATTTGTAACTACACACTTCAACCACTCGCAGAACTTTGAAACTATACAAAGAACCTTTTGAAAATACAAACAAATAATAATGAAAGATGATTGAAAGCCGATTGGACAAACTTTCTCGAATTTCCTCATATAATGTCCAGGACAGGCACACAGTCTTAAACCGTAAGATTTACTTGGTACGCGTAGGTGAAGAGCATAAGAGGGAGAGACTTCTCGTGAGTGAAAACGTTGGAGGTGTGGTGGAGCCGAGAGAGAGAGCGAGGATCGCGGGTGGGTCAGTATTTCAGGGTGGCGCGAACTTTATGCAAGCGCGATTTTACGGCGCAACAAACTGTCGCGTCCGCGAGTGTGAAACGATAATGCCTTCCGCTCGTATAACCAGCCAGCCAGCCTCTGCCTACCTCTACCCCCAGCCCTTCCACACTCAGCGGTCTACATAACTCATGCCCGGTATACCCCGGTAAACCGCTAGGAGTCTTAGTCCTTATATATATTCTCTGTCTTTCTCCCTCTTGCAGCGGCTACTGGCCTCTGTACACCACCGCCTCCAAGCGATCCTGTTTCTTCGGCGTCACATTGAAACGCTATCATTCCTGGCCTTGAAAGTCCACATTATCGTTATGTCCTCTGCCGAAAACCCAAATTGCTGTTTAAATTACTTAGGTCTGCGTTTATGTATTCGGAATGAATAATATACTTTAGAATTGGTCAGCTAATTTGAATTCTCCTAAACAATGCTGCATGTATATTCCCTAAATCGAAAAGTCACTGTTACTCCAAAAGAGTAAATTCTTTGACGGTGCAAGCTACTTGTTTTGAATCAGAAGGTAGAAAATAATGTACACAGTGAAGATAAATTAATCATGTAAATATAGAAATGCCAATATGTTTCTAATTATAGGTTCCATTTCCATGTCAATATCCAATGAAATTAACGATTTTTAACTGATTTCAAACTATCGAACTGCATCGCAGCGCACGTTTTGATGAAATCAGAAGCAAACTAATTAGCCACTGTCTAAATTGACTCTCGTCTCTATCAAACTTCTCACCACGCGAAATGGGCCCTTCAATCAATCGTCTTTTCTATTCTGTTTCAGTATAATGAACAACAACAGCGTGGAGAAACCAGATCCCGATAACATCAAAATGTTCGTGGGTCAGGTACCCAAAGACTTGGACGAGAACGATCTTCGAACTATCTTCGAGGAATTCGGTCGTGTCCATCAAATCAACGTCCTCCGCGACAAGTACACCGGCAGCAGTAAAGGTAAGCTTTAAAATATATGAAATATTGCCACTAAAAGCCGCTGATACAACACGCATTATATATACGGTGTAACCGCGTGAAGACTAATCGGACTAGTCTTCAAATTAAGCCACTTTGCAAACTAATTTTTCTTGTCCTCTTTTTTTTTCGACAAATCTGATTAAGCCTTGTTATTTCGGAGGTGGGCTTAATTCGTATATAGCGGTAAGCCGATTAACAAACGATTACCGACCTACCTCGTTTAAAAACATCCCATGTTTTTACAAACCTACGTGTATGCGGGTGGTTAGCGCTTGATTCGGGGGAGCTTGGAATCATCAACACAACCCTCGCATGTTGTTATGCGTTGACCACTCGCGAACAAATTTAATCCCCACCAAGTCCAAACTTTCCCTCTGCTACACCCTCGCATCTAAAAGTACAATTTTTTTTCACTTTGCGGTAATGTAGTTTTTATGAAAAAAAAAAGAGTAAACGGATTACCGTGAAAAAAGAACGATGGAGGATAAAAAAAAATTCGCAAAAAAAAGTGGAAAAAAAAATCCAACGAAGACCGCGTGTATAACTTGGTAAATGTAACGTCCGCCAGTTTGAGTGACTGAATGTCGATAAAGAGAAAGTATATAAGCTCGGCCACGGAATATTGATTTTTCATCCAGCCAAGCGCGCCCGAGAGGAGAAAGAAAAATGCGGCCCGTGTAGCCTCGTAATTCGTCGTTGTCGGAGATTTGTGACGGTTATCTATGCTACAGGTATATATATATAAACAGACTGCGCACATACATTGTTGTTGTTGGCTCGACCTCGCCTTTCTAAATTGACTCGGATAACAAGGTGGTCGAGGTGACGGAGCGCTGAGAAAATGGCCACCATTACGTACAAATAAGGAGAGCCCCGGTGGTTATACAACCTGGCACACGCATTACCAAGGTGTGTTACAGCATTTCCTCTGGCGGTGCGAGCGAGCGGCAGCTGTTTCGACGTAAGAGCGTAGATTCGCTGAACAAGGAAGAGGAATAAAGCCTTGTACACCACGAGCCCTCGACTAGTTAAGAAATTCCAGAGTATCAGGTTTATAACGTTTATTTGGATGTCCTACATTTGACGCTTTAGTATCCGGTGGTACATGCGTGGTAAATTGTAGACTCTAGTTCTCCTCGGTTGAAATAATGAAACTCGCGATAACTTCATAAAAAGGACTTCTATTATCGTTTCAAAGAGTGCGCCCATTGATATTTAACGAATGTTTATAACGAAGAAATGGAAAAACTTTTTTCCCAAAAATCACTCAGCTACGATAAAAGTGCATCTTTGCAACGAATGAGTCCATTAAGCTCAGCCGGTTCTTCGTATGCTCGTTAATGCTTTTCATCTCGGAACAAACATTTCCCAGCGAAATCACTTAATTGGACGTTAAAAAGGCACAATAAAAAGCGAAAACTTTTACGATAAGTCAAGGGAAAAAAAGGGGGGAGGGGGAATGGTGAAGGGACTGTATAGGGGAGAAATAGCGAGTGGAAAAGTGAAGCGAATGGGACAAGGTAAGAAAGTAAAAGTGAGTCGAGATGGAGCATACACACCCGTACAGCCGAACCCATATACCGCGTGCATGCTACGGAAGAAGTCAAGGAATGGAAAATCGATGGTCAGAGAAGCAAAGCTCGCCCCCGTGTGTATCGCCGCATGTATCACGAACCTTCCTATATATTGATCGAACAGGGCCAAACGCTCTCGGTCCTCCTTATATACAAGGTGTACTGCTCTCCACATGTACATGGCACATACACAGACATCTATCTCGTGGAGAGTCGTAGGAGACCGTACCTCACGCTCCTTTCCTTATCCCTCCTTAGCCTCTTCCTCTCGCCCGATGTCCTTCATACAGCTCGAGAGGAAGCTTCACGGCTTTCCTTCCAACCCACAAAACGTACGATAAGCGCTCGCTCTCTCGCGTATATAGGAGAGAAAGAGCTCCAACCTTCGTTGTAAAGCTGAGAGGAGGAGGAGGAAGAGGAGACGTCAGACGCACTCGCGTAATTGGCACTCGCTGCTGCTGCTCCTCGTCCAGAGCGAAGGAAAGCTCTGATCGCAATTATGCCAGCTTCAGAGCCTCGAGACGTCTTGGTTCTAACTGCCGCTTCTTGGAAAAGAGGAAGAGAGAGGAATGGAGCGCATCGATTTCAAGCAAGCCCAGAAATTATCTCTTATCTCTCTCTCTCTCTCTCTCTCTCTCTCTCGCACGAGCGCGAATTTTCGAAAATTTAAGGCATTCGTCGAGAGCGAAGCAGATTGCGTTTATTGTTTTCAAAGAAGAGTAGCCGAGATATCTGGATTACGTTTTTTTTTCTTGCTCCACGTCGGCTGTCGATTGTTCTGCTCACGTTTAATGAGGAGCAGATTTCTCTTTGATTCAACGAGTGAATTCTTCATTCTTGTTGATAGTTTTTGATGCTAAATTTTAATTAAATATTTAGATTGGTTGCGCATGTTTACGAATGATTCTGTGAAAGTTAAATATAAAGGTGAATCGATTTTATTTTGAGTAAATAGTTTAGAAGAAAAACAGAAAAATATGTATTCAAAGTTTATATTATAAATCAAGCGAGTATCTGCAATGATAAGGAACGATATTTTCTTATGACAAATCATCTGCTAATTTATCAAGAAGTCAAAAGGAGGAAACTTTAAAACTGAAAGAAATCTTCCGGATGTTCCCAGGACGTTTAATCCGATTAGCGAAAAGATTCTTTGCGAAACTGACATCTGTGGGGAAACCCTGTCGGTATTGGCAATGAAATTTTTCTGCTAGAATTATAAATTTAAACCTTTAAGAACTTTGATAAAGAAATTTCTTTTTGCGATTGAAAAATTAAAAAATTATAGAATATTATACGAGGGACTCTTTCTGAACTTCGTTACAAATCTTTTAAATTAGCCTTTTTCACAATTCACTTGATAACACAAAGGATTTAAACTATTCAAGAGTATGATATATTTACAGTATCTTAGATATAGAGTAGTTAAACTAACTATGCATCTATAAGATATTATCTAATACTACGTGCATTTGAACTATTCTAAATATGTTCAAATATTTTCTAAATATAAAACTTTTTTTTGATTATATATTTATTCTTTACATGAACATAAAAATTAATGACGATTCAATATTTATACATATTTATATAATATAAATACAATATTTTAATAATCACATATTTTAATAAATTTAATAATCACATATGTATTTATTCAACATACAGTCTGATCGAACTTGGTTATTTCTACTTAGATATGACGAAAACACGTTACTTGTACGACAGAGGCAATTTTTCCATGGATTTTATCAAAAGTTTATTTTATGTGCTTCATGCAGCTACGCTCATCTATTATTACATATATTTTTCTATAAAAAGGTGCATTTAGAATATGCTGCGATATCCCGCAGTAGACCTAATAGTAAGCATCATTATCATCTACTGCATTAATACTTGTCGACTCGTCATCGATTATTTTGCAATTCCCAAACGAAGTGCAAAATCGCAAATGGTTAGAATGAAAATCAGTTAAAAACCATACGGTCGTTCACAAAACGAATTCGTCATCCAATAAATCCACTGATTAACGCCACCTCGAGCCTCGACTCGCCAGCATAAAACCTGCAACAGCAGCAGCACATCGATGCTGCACCAAATAGGTACGGAGCTTAAACTCGTCCATCGATAACGAGTATAAGCGAGGACGCCAAGGGCATCGGCGGCGGCGGCAGCGGCATCGACGGCATACAGCGCGCGTTAGTCTGCCTAATCGCGTCGCTCCAATCATTAAGGGATCGCTCGTGCTTAAAGCTATTCCTCGTAGTCGATCGGCGGCTGGTTGGCTGGCTGCCGCTCCGCGTTATCCCGACAATTCGACTCGATAGTCCCTCTCCTTCCCCCCCCCCCCTTCACTTGCCTATGAAATTATCCCAGTCGTTGTCGCGCCCGAAACCCGGAGGAACGTATAATACGCTCGAGCGCGCTTCACGTATACGAGACTTGAGAATCGATCCCCTTCCGTTCTACCCATCTCTCCCTCTCTCTCTCTCTCTCTCTCGAATCGCGTACATATACATACACACGCGCCTCCTCGTATTAGTGCCAAGAGAACTCTACCCCATTTGGACTGGGGAGAGCAGGAGCAGAAGGGGGAGGAGAACGACGACGACGACGACGACGACGACGACGACGAGGACGAGGAGGAGGAGGAGGAGGCGACGGATCAGAAAGCATACGCAAATATTGACTCCCGACAAACGTTGGACCTCTTCGCGATTCGTGACGAACCTGCTTCCAGTGCTCGCCCCGTGTTCCCTCTGCTCTGGAGCTGCGCGCTAAGCAACAGCTGATTGTCGAGCTCTAGGGAACTGTTGCTGATGCGTAGGCACTTTTTTTTTTACGGATGCGATAATCTGTAACTGACGAGCGGGATCGTTAGGTTAACGCTGGACCAAGGTTTTCTTGATGCGAGAGAAACGTGAACAATTCTATTTGAATTGGCTCGAAGCTCTGATTAGTTTTATTTAACTGTGTATGCAGATAAAATTGACTTGCTAAGTTAAAAATTAAATCGTCAATTCATTCATATCGTTATAATAAAAAGTCGTTAATAGAATTGATGTAAATCTAAAAGTACATATCTTCAAAGATTTGAGAAGTTCATATATTAATATTGTAAATCGAATAACGTACATATTCATTACCGAAAAACTTTTTCAAAATTGTTTGCATTAGTTTTCATTCCATAAGTCTTCATTGGCGGATTAATTTAACGATGGAATAAAAACTATAATATAACTTTTTATAAATATAAATAGAACAGTTATATGCTTTTTATTCTGTATCTATTACACAGGATAAGCAATCATTTTTGTATCCCTTTGACTGGTATGGGTATCCTTTTGTAATATACTGGAATGTACGACTTATACGATTGTTCTGGTGCGAATCGAGACTTCACGGATCATCGCTTGTCTTGCTACTTTTTCCGACATGTGAAAAGGATTCTTTTCACTTCTTCTTGGATATCTTATCTCTCAAGGAAGTGCGTATATAGCTGTTTTAGCGGATACAAATTGATTCCCCTTCGTCGGGATGATTGACGATATAACTCGCTATCGATACACTTGGATGTAAGGGATTAACCTTCCAACCGTTGGATGATGGATTCGCATGGTAAAACTTAAGTTTATGTAGAATAAAAATTCCACTCTACATCTTTTTTTTCATTTCCTCCTGGCCGTCTAAACTTTATTCTCCAACAATGTGATAAGAAAATAATTTTGAAATGGACGAAAAAATTAATTTTGCATCTTTTACATCTTTTGAGAAATTCTTTTTTAACAATATGTATAACTTATCCGATTTAAGTCGAAACGTTTTATAATAGATTAAATGCACAGCGTGAACAATATTGAGCGCATTATGCCGCGATTCATGAAGTTCCCCAATTTATAATCTCCAAGATTCGATTCACCCGGATCCCCAACAAGAATATTACACGGAAAAAAGTCGCAGGCAGAGTTTCATGAATCTTCAAGCAAAATTTACCGAATAGCTTGAGCTGAACTCATCAAGCAAGATGTGATTGACGGTTATAGAACATCTACAGAACTACTTCGGTATATGTTGCTCGATCAATCGAGTAAAAGAAGTTAGGCATACTTTACCTAGCCAATCAAGTAATTATTGCTCGCGCGCATGCATTTTCTGTCGCTTGCCGCTGTAGTTGTTTACACCGTGTGATATGTACATAGCAACCGACAAGCGTATTTAATACTCAGGGTGTACAAATTCGGAAAATATGGAATATAGAATTAGGACTTATAAATTAAATAACTTGAAAAATTAATGTTTACATTTTAGTAAAAGAGAGTGTATTATACACACTCGCGATTGGAAGACGACAAAGTAATCTTTGCTTGATTATTTAGGCACTTTGTATTTGACTGTTATTTCAGTATGTATTACCGAATATTTTCAGTAACATTTGCCCAATAACTTCAATACATTTCGCTTAATTCCTGCTTCAGTGTAATCTGCCGAGCTAAATTAAGTAATGTTTGCTTGCGATTTTTTTCCGTGCTGCCACTTCACTTTAGGGTTTAACAATCCCATTTAATTCCGCACCACCGGGCCGTTTATATACATCCCATTGCTGCCACATTAAACGGGTCTCGTATACGCAAGAAAACGCGTATAGGCGTGTCCTACTCTGTGTCCGTAATCCGTATAGGCAAGCGAAGACCTAAATCGTCTCTCCCGCACACCCACTTGGCAGTCGGTATCTCTTCATAAACGCAGGGGATACGCCAGATAGACAGGGGATAATCCAGTCGATCGCATCCTCGAGCATCTCCATATACACGCACGCCTCTATATGTGTATATACACAGAGTATATCGAGGCAAAGGGAAGATGGAGAGCAGCGATGGCAGCGGCGGCAGAGCAGGAGAGCTGCCGAGAGCTTTAATGGACATCGCGAGCTGTCCACCGGCGGCTTCTCCACTTCGCCTTGCGGCCGTCGCGGTGTATATAATACCGGTGCGCTGGCCGCCTCGATGACGTTCCTGCCCCGTTCAATTCCTGCGATCCACCGCTCTATAGTGGAGAGAGAGAGAGAGAGAGAGAGCGAGGAGGTGCGCACCAGCCAGCAGCAGCACCTTGCCGCTCTACGGAAATCGGGAGTTCTCAATTAAAGCGAGTGCAGAATCGTGTTCGCCTTGAGTACGAGGGGAGAGAGAGAGAGAGAGAGAGAGCGAGGCGATGCTTTCGAGGGCCCAAAGCCACTAATTGCCTCGCATTGCCGTGAAAGCTGTGCGCCACTCCAGCCGCGATTATACGTACGCCCGAGATGCTGCAAGCTCCCTCTCCGACGTCTTTTTTTTCCTCTCTCTGCGCGTCTCATCGTATACCCTTTTGAGAATCGGTGAAGATCGCTCTCATCTTTGTTGCTCGCGGTTTGTACGCTGCGGTTTTATCAACTTCTATCCGCTTTATACGAGCATATAATCGGGAGTGAAGTTGTTTCGAAATTCATGGGAATACGCTTATTGGGTGTTTCGGCTAGCGTTTATTCCCGGCGGAAGAATGCCTGCGGCAACGTGAAAATTAAGTCTACGTATCGTGGATTTTACAACAGTTTCCCCGTCGTACTCACTTAAACCCAACAGTCATCGCAAACTTTGGCTTAATACCACCGGCCGGCGCCGTTTGTTTTTTCGCCAAACATTTGGCAGGCACACGGCAGCCACGAAAGCCGGGGAAAACAATACGAAGGAAAAGAGTGTATAGCGAGGGAAAACAAGACGAGCGAGAAAAATAATCGCGCCGGTGGTCGAGTGAACGAACTTCCTTGGGAAGCCAGCGAGCGAGGGACTCTGTAGGCTGCTTACAGTGAAAGCACGTGGGCTGACTGGCCGCCGTCGCCGGTAGCCGTCGTCGGTAGTCGTCCAGAGTTGAGTTAGACGCTCGCGAGGGTAAAGAAAGAGAGAGAGAGAGAGAGAGAGAGAGAGAGAGAGAGAGAGAGAGAGAGGAAGCTTGGCCCCTGGACATTAGTGAACGCGTCCAAAAAGGCCTTGGTCACGTCCCTTGTAGTGCCAGCAAAGTTTTATTGGCTGTCGGTAACTGTGCCCGGGGGAACTCTTGGCCCTTTGCGAAGCTCACGGCTATAGCTGCGCGTCTACTACGATCCTGGAATAAGCGATGCGAATCTAGCTTTCTTTTCCGCTGCCGACTGCTTCCCTCTTTCTCTCTCTCCATCTTTGGCTGGATGTGAACGTAGATGTATCTTCGATCTTTGATCAATGCGCCGAGAAATTGTACGATTAATGCGCCGTCGATAAATCTCGCCCCGGGATATATAGGATCTTTTCATTAAGCTTGCGCGAGAGACGTTGGAGCGAGAATGAATATTAGTCGAAGCGTCCCGGATGCCTGAAAGATTGAGGAATCCATTCGGGATTTTTGAGATTAAGGGATGAACTGATTTTTCTCGAATCTAATTTACGAACTTGCTTACAATAAGTATTTTTACAACAGAATTTAGTAATTATTCCTAAATGTTTTCTATAAATATTCAATTGCAATATCTCTTACGAGTACGAGAACTTCGTATGATTTTCTTCAAAATAAAATGAAAGCTTGGCAATGATGCAAGGGAAACTGAAAGACACTCGACTCGAATTGCCACTTATCCGTACAAAATAAATACATGTACTCGAAGCAGTAGTCGAAACTCACTTTTTCATCGTGAAAATAAACTCGCGCATTGCCTTTGAAGCATTAACGGTAGAGAGAGAGAGAGAGAGAGAGAGAGAGAGAGAGAGCGACTGTGCCGGATTATTGTACCAATATTTTTTTGCCCCCATAAAACTTTCGTTATTCGTAGCGCGAGCGCGTAAGAAGAGGAAGAAGCAGCTTATAGGATGAGGATCGCGAGGGATAGAAAAAAAGGCATATGACGCGTCATTAAAACCAATATCACCTGTCGAAAGTGCTCATTCCTCGGGATTTATGTCCTGTGCATAACGAGTGGCGAACCCGAGCCTCGTAAGCGTATCTATTTTAAGGCCAGGCTATATAAACGCCACTCGCGCATATAATCGATTTCATTAGCTCGTAAATTTCGCATTCCCGCAAACCGCAAATTCCATATATATTCTCATCCCCACCTCCTCCTCCTCTTGCTCCTCTATCTCCTACCACCTCTCCTCTATACATATATACATATATATATATATATATATGTATATCCCTACATATATCTCCTCCATACCCATCGTGTGCAATGGAAAACGCACGCACGGGCCTCTACGTTGCGTTCGTTACTGCGTGCACACGCACACAAACATCGCCGCGGTGGTCGGAGTTTCGCGAAAGGAGAGGATTCAGGCACGCGTTTCGCAATGAATTTAACGCTTGGCTCGCACTAACCGGCGTTTAAATGTAGTCCGTAGGGTTCTAATGAAAGATTGCGTTTTTTTGCGATTGATATGGCCGAAAATATATCGAAATGCATAAAATTGTGTATACCTATATAAAAAATATAGTTGGAAAAATATAGTTTAGATTAGAAAAAACAAATACTTTTAAACTAACATCTAATATCTTTCAATATAGGTTTTTATTTCTTGCCTTGAATCAACTAAGTATAATTTTTTTATTAATGGTTTTAAATTTGGTCCTAAGCATTAAAAAATAAAGAAAAAAGTAAAATGTATTTTCAAATTTGAAAATTGATTAAGCTGTACTCGAGATACAGAAGTTTCTATACCCAATTCCACATTTTTTTTTCTGATTAAACCACGTTTGAAATAAAATATACCTTTTGTAGTTTCTTGACCATGTTTCGAATGAAATATAATAATAAATAACAATAAATCTATTCTACACTGAGAAAAAAATTTTATTGATTCAATAAAAATTTTATTAACTCAATAAAGGCGTTTTATTGCGGGCGATCGGTAAAATATTGTTTTGACGTAATATAATTTTTTTTTTAACTGAAAGCGTTATTTAATTGA
>UELU01140016.1:2420-14941 GCA_900490025.1 Megastigmus dorsalis | reverse complement strand
ATTGTTAATAACTTTTTTAATATACACGATACGACAAAACACCTTCGAAATTCGTGATCAGCATGCAAAAATACGTCTAGAAAACTTCGGTGAGTGACTGGACCTCCATCGGCCACGAAAACCCCCCTGGCCCCTAGACTACATCTAAACGGGGAAGGAGACTACTCGACCGCTGCACGCGCGATAACATTCACGCAATAGCATTTTTACATACCGAATAAATTCCATTCCAAAGTTCTTAAACTTTTTATATTAATTCATTTACGCGCCCTCACGACTACCTCTTCGAATTGATTTTCCTATCGAGATGGATATTACAGGACTCGCACACAGAAAGAGAATTATTTTACACTATCATACGTGACTAATAGAAAAGTTCACCTTGCTTTGAAACGCCACTACAAGTTTCTTAAAAACAGACATCGATTTAAATACTTGGTCAAATGGCGTTTCTCTCTAACCTTGAGTCAGCAAAATTGTCTGATTGTAGATAAATTTATCTTTTATACATAATTGCAAACTTAAGCAAACGTTGAATCAATCTTAAATTATTAAATGATTTACTCGTAGATGGTACAATCTTATTATACTTTGCTTAAAGTTAAATTAAAAACTAGTACGTTCCGTATAACAAACTTCTTCGTCCATAAGTCGCATTTTTTTCTCATTTTTAAATCAACTACCGTGTCATTCGCTCAGAGCTGAAACGCTATGAAAATAAACGAATATACCAGTCCGAGTTATTAACCCAACCCACGCAACTGAAAAACATAGGTAGAGGCCAAACGGAACGGAGTCCGCGCACCGAAATAAAAGCGCCAAAAACAATTTGGTAAAAGTTCAAAGATGTCTCGGCAGCGCTTCTCCCTCGACAGGGATCGATTGTTGATCCCGCAAATACCTCGGCAATATCGTACACCTCCATTAAGCTCCTGGAAAAAAGCGAGCGAGCCAGAGAGTGAGCGAGCGAGAGAGAGAGAGAGAGAGAGAGAGAGAGAGAGAGAGCTAACAGTCGAGCGCACATCTAAACTAACAGCCTACCCACCCACACAATCGAGGAATCACAATACAGCCGATGCAGCGAATTCCACGCGCCGCATATATACACGGCAAACAAGCGCGAGGCCGAGTTGGTCATTTGGAAGAATTCGATCGGCCGCGCTCGAGGCTTCATAATGGAGCCGGAAGTCGAGAGCGCAAAACTGCGCCCGGCCCCGAAATAAACGGGATCAATTAAGATGCCGCGCGCCGCGGCGCATATGCAAAACCTTTCCTCTCGCACCGGCGGCTGTGCACATAGCTGGTGTGTAGTCGCGCCGAAAGTCCTCGACCTCTTTTCCTATGGGCTTTTTGCACCTAATTGCTTTTCATGCCGCTTAACGACCCTCCCTCCCTCTCTCTCTCTCTCTCTCTCATCTCTTCCCCCGCATGCACATATATATGCGCGAGTGTGTATGGCCGCAGAGAGAGAGAGAGAGAGAGGGAGACTAGGTATACGCGCGCGAGGGGTGACCGCCGTTCGTGCTGGTTGCCTGCACGCGACACAGCTGATCAATGCCACTTGAGCTGTTCGAGCCCGTGGATTATTCAGGGGTTCAAACACTCCACTCACCTGTGCCTTCCCTCCCCCGCTCTCCTCTCTCTCTCTCTCTCTCTCTCTCTCTCACTCACTCTACTCTCTGCTCTCTCCCTTACTCGCTCGCTCGATTCGCTTAAATTTACACACTTGGGTATATGCGAGTATGTGGGGTGTTCCGTGTCTCGCGAGTATTGCGTGAGTGCATTTTTTTGTAGGCTTGGAGGTGGGTGAAGAAACGCGGCAGCCAAACTGATTCCGGGTTAACCGAATGCGGCTGGACTCTGTTATCGTGATAGAATAATGATTTTATGTTCCAGGGGATTAAATGTATATATATATTCATTTAAATACAGGTAGCTAAATATTTCTATTTACAAAAATATTGGTTATATGTGTTTGTAAAGATTTAGAATATCAACGTTTGTTAATTTATCCAAGCTGATGTATAAGAATAGGTATTTTCTTAAATAATAAATATATGTTTGCAAATATAAATATATAAGCGATAAGGAGGGAAAGATTTACTTACTTGTACTATATATTTGATGGAGATACATTTATTTTTCATTTGTTTTTCGCGAGAAAGAAAAGATAATTCAGCGAGTGTTTTATTGACAGGGGACATGCAACACATTAATATGACGGATCGATATGGTGGATCTAAAATTGATAATGTTGATTGATTTCGATGAAAACGCATATAGGCTTTATAGTTTCTTAAGCCGCTGAGTACGAATATCAACTTATTTTTTAAAATTCGTCATTGTGGATCCAATATAGTGGCCTGCAAATGAGAAAATCTGATATATTTCTATAGTTTGCCAGGAAATCCAAAGTCAAATAAAATATTGGTCCGTCATCTCAAATTTTGGAACTTGAAAAAAAAAATTTCACATTTTACCATGTTTTCACGATTTGTACCAAATAAGACAATTTCCGGGCGCCTATCCTTAGCGGGTTCTTCCCATGGCCATCATGGGTTAACAATTTTAATAAATGATACATTATAAACAATTTTCTTATTTGTGTCATCTATAATAAACGTATCAAAATACGAAAAGTCATTAGAGAAATACCTCTCGTTCAGTACAAGTAAATATTTCACATACAGTAATTAGATCTAATTATTGATTCGGCGCGATCCTCGTAGAATTCTCCAGTCCAACAAAGATTCATCCATTTGAATATTTCGAAGAACTACTCGATACGGAATGTTCCATATGTCAGCTATTTCTCTCCGTCTTTGCGTCGCATACGCCATTTCGCACTTTCCCTTCTACTGCAGCGATACACGCTGCGGACTATATACCCATATTGTTTTGATCGTATTGTTTCTCGTTCCATCTTCTTGATGCCGGTACAATTGTTTGCTTTACCCTTTTTTTTTCTTTTTTTTTCATGTAATGTGGCTGGTGAATGTTCACTCGCAGGCTCATGACCTCGAGCTCACGAGACTCGAGCTTATAAACTGTCGTGACTTTTATAATTTAGGACTTCATTGGGGCAACGGCTTCGGATAAGCGAATAATTTTATTGCACTAGAATTACGGCTCGCGTGTTGTTCTAATGTTGTTAAACTTGGATTACCCATTATTTTCTTTTCTTAAAAGTTGCAAGCTGACTCTATCGTGCGCAAAAATTTGGAAAAAGGTGGAGAGAGGTTGTAAGTTAGGTTTGCCCACAGCCAACAGATTAATTTAGCAAATTATCTTTGCTTGCTTAATCAACAGGCTTTAGTTTTTGCTAATTGTACGTCTTGCCCTCTTTCATTTTAAACAAATTTCTTTACACATTAGTTATTCTTTCACAATGCAGTCATTTTGACTGCTTTAGTTTCAGTCTTTAGTTTCTAGTGTTAATAAAAACATTTTTACGGGGGTATTATCTTGGATTGTGCCCTGCGGTAAAGAGAATTCCAACTCCTAATTCATTACGGCATTACGTCATTATCGCTCGGCCTACCATATCGAAACTCGCCTCTTTTTTGGCACATCAGATATTAAATATACTCTCGTATCCAGAGTTTACGGGATTACGATGGTTCCCCCTGGGGTATAATAAATCCCCTATCGATCCGTACCTTTCCTCGTAAAAAAGCACCGGTTACTCTGCATTCTATCAAACTGTATCCACTCTATTTTGTCCAAAAGCAAGCACGATAAAGTTGAAAACTGTGTCTCTCCTTACCGACGCTTTGCAAGAATCTGCTCAAAGTTGATTTTGACGCGGCCAAAGAGAAAGGCGCGGTATACGCATTCCTCAAAGGCATCGACACCGTAAAGCGCGGTTTTGTCTCCGCACTCTACGCTGACGGATCATCTCCATACGCATTGTCTCCGCGGAGCTTCAACGATCTCGGCCCCGGGACATAAAGGCGTCGATTGCGCGCCTCCTCGAAAAATATCAGAGCTCGTTGCCGGCGCACATCAGTCACCCGCTTGGCTCAAATCATCCGCGATTAGATTTCTCCATGATGCTTTTCTTTGCATTTTTAACGGGGCCTTTCGTCGTGGCTCACCTTTGTCACCGGCGACAGCACGACACGTAGAAAGGCGAAGAGAGTACGAGAGAGTAAAGACTGAAGGAGAAAAGGAGAGAAGAAGCTGGGGGTCTCTTCGTCTACCCCCGGCTGTACTTTCGGGTCGGCCCTAGCGACGTGCGTCGCTCTTAAATATTGGAGCCGCTGAATTATTAGCGAGCGGGTTGACTTTTCGCCTTTTCGCTCTTATTCTAGCCTCTGCCCCTTGGCTTTCGGTCTATTTTTTTTCTTAATTTCGCTCTCCTGAGGGTGAAATCTCTTTTCTCACGCCCGATGCTTCTCTTGTACGCACACCGACTACTTCTGCTGCTGCTGCTGCTGCTGCCGCTGCTGCCTTCTATGCCCTCGGAGAGTGTGCAGGAATTTTTCATGAAGATCGCAGACCTGTGTAATATCTGTCTTTTCAAATGGATCGCCTCCCGTCACTTTAACTCTACGATTCTATTTTTAAGTTGTAATTTTTCCCAGCTTTTTCGCGTAAAAACGGGAAAGTAGCACTTGAATTATTTAGATCGATTTCAATTTCTTATCGATCGATTCGGAAGGAAAATTTAAGTCAAGACGTGTCGTGTTTGTATAATCTAATTAAATAATAAAAGCAGGGATAAATATGCATGCGAGGCGTTGCTGCAATTCAATGTATGTATGTGGGGGATTAAAGTTGGATGATGCTTCTGCCTTTCTTTTCTTTCTGTTTCGTTACATTTTTGCTTCTCTCTCTCTCTCTCTCTCTCTCTCTCTCTCTGTTATTTTTTTCCTTTCAACCACCGAGAGGACGAATAAAGTAGAGCGCGATAATCCCACTTACTGAATAATCCCAGCCACACTTGTTCGTTAAGCACCGCATTAAACATAATTATGAAGTGAAATTATTTTCACATTTATAAGCCGGTGCATTTGTTAAATAATGATCTACTGTCAGATCTCTGTTCAAATCCAAATAGTTTTATATGATTTTCATTTTCTATATATTTCTTATGTTCGTCTTTTTTTCGTGGATTATCCTTTGTACACCCATACACATATATATTCATTATAAAGTACAAATCTCCTTTCACAAAAGGTTTATTTTTTCTTTCGTGTTCTTAATGTTATCTTACAATTAATTAATTAATTCTGCCCGAAAGGTATCGTCTACAGTAAGCTTATGAAATATTTAAAGTTATTTAAAGTATAACGTATAAAAAAGGCGATCGAACGCGATACGAATCCGAAACGTTTCGCGTCGAAGTCGAGTGCTCTAACCTCTGAGCTAAGAACGGTACCGCTTGATACCTACGCATCATATTCTCATGTTGCAACTAGTCACTTTGAGTGACAACAGCCAATAAAAATATTCATTTAAGAAAAAAAAAATTAACTCTTTTTAACTGATGCACACATTGAGAAAATGAAAGTTGAGTTTTACACCATAGAAATTATGTGAAAGTAGATAATGTCCAGGTAGGTAAGACATCGAATCTGTTTTAATCGAACGTACATTACATTTTTTTTAATTTTCAAGTAACTTTTAGTAAATTAAATATTTATTCGTGCCCTCAATAATGCTAAGTATTATGCATTTATCTTTTTATAACAGAAAACTTCCAATTTGTACTCTCGCAACTACAATTTTAGCACGTTAAGTATATTTGTTTGCTCCCAGGTTAAGGCTAAAATACCTAGCAAATCACGTTTCGAGCGCTTAAGTGCATCGCTCCACTTATCGCTGCTCGCGGCAACCGTTCAAACACTCCAAAAAATTCATAAAACAAAAAAAAAGGCAACAAACAAAAAAACAAACGCTTTAGTCGATTCGTCAATCAGTCAGAAACAGGATGGCTGATTTAAGCCGAGTCGTTATAGCGTTCCAGCAACCCATAGATTTTTCAAACGAAACAAATAGGCCGGAAAGTCTACGCTGCGATATATATCCGGATGATCGTTGACTGTAGTTGAAAACTCCTCTGACATAGTCACTCTGTGTACACACACATATATACATACGTACACGCGTGTGCGTATAGGTGTATAGTACGGGAGAGAGAGAGAGAGAGAAAGAAAGAGAGAGAGAGAGAGAGAAAGGGAGAGCGAGCGTCAGAGCTGCGCGCACTAATCAAGCTTGACAAACAGATCTTATAAATCGCTGAGGAGCGCCAGAATGGGTCGGAGAGAGAGAGAGAGGGGGGGGGGAGAGAGATAGAGAGAGATAGAGAGAGAGAGGTTAATAAATATATCTTTTAATTAGTGGTGGCACGTAACAAGGACGATTCATTAGAGTTACAGGCTGGCTGGACTAGTGGGTGGGTGTGTGTGTGTGCATGCCGCGATTCTAGTGGATCCCGAGGACTTTACGACGACGGGATAAAACGCCTACGAGTCGGTCTGTATCCTATATGCCTGTACAAGCTTGCACCTCCGCTACTTCGACTCCGACTTTTTATCGCTCCTCTTTCCGTTCGGCTTTGTTTGCCTTCTTTTTGTTTTCAATTGATGCGCTTGTTATCCGTATACTTGCCCGTGGGCCTTTCGTTCCTTATCCTCCATTAATTCACTTTTGTATTTGAAACTGTTGGGATGCAGGTATTAAATTCTGGGAAACCTGGGCAATTGGATTATCGGCAAGAAAGAGGTTGCTTTAAGCGACTTTGGTGCTGATGAGATAAATGATCATTGGTTAAAGAAGGTATGACTTAGCAGAGTGGTTTAGAATACTCGCAGTAAAGAAACTTTGAATGCAAGTTTATTTGTCACATTATTCACTACAGATGTATATCAATTAAGTATTATGTAAAAATTTTCACTTGCCTTATGAGAAACTTCTTGTGCGTGAAGATTGGTGTCCTAGCAATCATAGCAGCTGGTTTGAAGAATAAACAAGTTTCAGAAAGTTTGAATTATCTTTTACGACACATTTTCAAATCGAGATTGCAGTCTTACTTAATATTCTGCTCCGATATTCTAGAAGAATCTTATATTAACATTTTACTTTCCAAAATGTCAAAGACGATTCATATTCTTTCAGCAAGGCGTATAGTTATTATAAAATACTTACGATCTGGAACGAAATGAAATGATCATAGTCAACAATAGTCGTTAATTGCAAAAATGAAGGTGCGCCCTGGACAATCTCTCGAATTAACGTCAATTTCTCCGTACATCATTCACGACTCTCTCCAGAAAAATGTACATTTTTCCACCACGAGCAACTAACGAACTTACTCAATTTTAAATGGAAATTCAAATTTTTCCAGCTTCCCGGTCCCTTTTTTATTTCTCATTCCCTCCTCGCCCATCTGTCTACGTCTATCTGTTCATCTGCTTATCGCAGTCTCTCTTCCTACGTCTCTCTCTCTCTCTCTTTCTGCCTCGTCGCTTAACTTTTCGTTCCTCTCCTTTTTGTGTTCCTTGTTACATACGTATACATGCATAGAGAGAGAGAGAGAGAGAGAGAGAGAGAGAGAGAGAGAGAGGGTGGGGGGAGGGAAGGGCAATAGCAGCAGTACAGCAGCAGCAGCAGCAGCAGCAGCAGCAGCAGCAGACACGATCAGGACTTACGAGTCTGCTAATGGCGCACCAAAATCGTAATCTGTCCCCGTGAACGTTTATCGCGCGTACCGTTTGCTGCTCCCGCTCCCCGTATTTTTTCCTCTTTCTCTCCACTCCCTCCCATTCTCTTTCTCTCGTTTTTTGCACTCTTTTGGCCCAGGGGCATACTGCAGTAGCAGTAGCAGCAGCACCGGTTGAAATTCCGATGAAGCTCTCTTTCTCTTCCCGAGCGCAAGCCGGATGTACAACCCCGGGCGCAACTTTTCAAACAGTTTTTCAATTTCGAGCCTCTTTCTGTCCCGTCTGTTTTTCTCTCCTGGCTCTTTAATTTCACCCTGGATCTCGTGTGAACTCCGACTGTGACGCACACTAGGAAAATCTCGTAATGCCATGTGTATGTGGAAGAGAGTCTCTCTACGTAACCGTTCTAGATGGTCCACGCTTCGAGTGTTTTTCCCGGCGACTCTAGTCCTGCAGAGTGTGCGGGTGAGCTATTTGATCACGGTTTATCTGGACAGAGAAAATGGCGAGTACAAAGTAGGTGTGGAAAGGAAAGAGAAGAGAGATAAAGAGAGGCAATGTGTGTCGACTGTGGAGGCAAATGTTTATAGTGTATAGCGAGACACTGTGATGCAAGCGGGATTTTCATCGAGTTGAGTAAACGTTTATTTATTCCAAATTAAATGAATTCATTTATAAAGGATGATAGAACAATCGCATAGATAAACTATAGCATAGAAGTATCAGACTATGTTATTTTAGAACTTGTTTAGATGTTTGTCTGGATTCCTAAAATGGCGTGGTGTTCTTGATTCTGATTAGTTGAACAACAATTTTGACGCTGCCTGGAATTAATATCTTCGCTTATAGATGCTTGCATTTTCAGAAACTGAAGCTTCCTAACTTTATATTAAAGGATAAAATATTTAGGTCAACTTAGTCGATTCTGTTCAATGAATTGTTGAAGATACAACTTTGCTCATAGATATATTCTCGTGGCAAAGAAAAGCATTATTATTAATTACAATACTTTTAATACTTTAATACTTCATTGTTGAGCATTTGCATGTATATTCGACAATCACGAAATGCACGCAAGCAGAAATCAAGGCAACTAACCAACTTGCAACAGTGAAGTAATGCAAAGAGACGGGAAGAAAATAGAATTGAAAAAAGAAAGAACACGGAAGGACGAGAAGGATACAGATGCAGTGAAATATAGAACAAGCAAATGAAAAGGTATAGGAAAATGATACGTACATGTAAAAGATGAAAAATCTAAAATGCATTAAATAGAGAACAGGATTTGACATGGTGAGTAACAGAAAGAAGGTCAACGGAAATAAAATGTTTTCCTGGAAAAACATCGATGGATACTTTATCCTGAGGGTAGGAGGATGCCTTGTTGAGAAATCGGACGGTTGACGTTTTCAGATAAGGGAAATTCCTATTTCCATCTTTCTTATGCATCCGCCGAGAGGTTTATCGTGAATATGTAACGAAATTCACCAGGGACTGGCTCACCCATTACGATGGTAAAATTAAAGTTTTTTTTTATTTATAAACCCGAATTTGAAAAATGTTACTGCATATTTGCGCGTCGAATGTAAAAGTGCTACGAATCGTCCAATCACCAGAACGTGGAATCCTTAATGGTCCATGAAATACTTTATTCTCTTTATAAAAGCGATTGTGGATTGGTTTGAATCGGTAAAGGTATTTTTTCAAAATGTGTACATCTATGGTGACCGAAGGGATAAAAAGTTTTCATCGAACATTTTAATATCTTCGAAATATTTATAGAGACATATAGAGACACAGCTTTTTTTCATTCCATGCATCACTCATTACAGCAGACTCCGTAACTTCAGACTGTCTTAGAATGTAATATTATTAAATATATCATTAAAAACGTATACCTGGTTATACGATATCGAACATTTTTCTGAAATAAATTACCCTTCGCAAAAAAAGTAAGGAACGCTAATGTCTTTATTCCATCTCGAACAACTAAAAAAACGTAATTACGCTCTTTTGTATTAAAAACGATTGAATAATTATCGCGATAAAGAAACAATGCGCATCGGGAATACAATAATAATAATAGCCCATCGGCGAATAATTTCAGGTGGGAACAATGGCTTTGCAAAAATGGCCTGCTTTCAAATTCTCCATTATAACAAAGTTCCTCGGCCATTGGCTCGTCTCTCTCTTATCTCTCTCTCTCTCTCTCTCTCTCTCTCTCTCTCTCACGTCCCAATAATTCCAATTACCAATTTTATTCAAACAAACCGTCATGATCGTGGCGTGCGCGGCCAAGATACACAGACTTCAGCAGATATCCTTCATATAGAGTAATTGAAAGGGGTCCTCTCCTCCCACCGTCCCATTCTCCGACAATACCTGTATATATATGGTATGGATAGGCGATGGGTGAAGCAGGAACTCGGGAGAAGCTCTGCGGGGATGCGCGCACTGGCATAGGAGAGACTGAAACTGCTCGCGCGATCCGTTTTAGCGAGCGAGATTTGCGCGGGTCGGGCTTTGAGGTCAACTTGCAAGTTGGCCCGCCGCGGGTTCGCTCGCTGCTACCGTCGTCACTTCTCTGCGGATAATCGACGAGAGGGGATGGCGCAAGAGAACGAGCTTCTCTATACTTCTAACGCTGCCGCTCTGCTGGCGAGCGTTATCAGCTGATTCTACTCGAGGGCCGAAGCCACCTCTCCTTCTCCTTCTCCTCTCTCTCTCTCTCTCTCTCTCTCTCTCTCTCTCTCTCTCTCTCTCTCTCTCTCTCTCTCTCTGTCGCACGTTAATTCCATTTCATCGGCTGCTGTCGGCGATGCCGCGCATAGACACTCATCAAGGGATCCCGTGTGCTAGCTGCACTTCTCTCTTTCTCTCTCTTTGCTGTCCGAGCTCGAAATCCTCTTTTCTGTCCTGCTGATAGCGAGGAATTTAAGGCAGTATCTCTCTCTCTCATTTTGGGTCGCGCTGTGATATTAGTAATAGGTTTGTGCAATATTTTACTGATTTGTAAGTAGTTTAATATATCTGAGTAAGCAAATCTGTGATATCATAGTAAGTGCAATAATAATCTTGACTTGATGTAATTTTTATTGTAATTTTAAAGGAAAATATGTGTAATTATGTATGTTATACTTTTTTGTAAATATTTACAAATAAACAAATATCTATCTCTCTCTCTCTCTCTCTCTCTTGTGCTATGGTTAAAATATTGCCAGGAGCTGCTGCTTGAGCATGACTTGCTGCCTCTTTGCTAGACCACGCGAGAGCTAATGTTTTTTCTTTGCGCTGCTTGCACGACCACTTTGGCAGTTTTAATCAGCGGCTCGTTTCAAATCCTTTTGTAAAAGTAGGAGAATAAAAAAAGTTTGCTCGGTTGCGAATGTGCAGGCGAGAACAGGTGATTTTTCCATCGTGTAAGCCGTAAAGAACATGTTATAGAAGGATTGGAACTAAATGCGTAAAAGTTCCGTGCTGCTTTAAAAGCTCCTTGGAAAGTCATTTTTAATCATAACTTTTATGTCCCTCCAAGATTATTCATGTTTCGAGGGGCGTAAACTACCTATACAACCTCCTGATATCCCCACGCTTTTACATGGTTATTATGTTCGCTTTTATTATTACCCCCTCTTTTACTGGTTATCGACCTTTGCGCCAAGGGACTAACCGAAGGAAAAAAATCAGACAGTATTGAATCCTGGAGAGCATAAAAAATGCAAAAACTCATCTATACTTTGCCGAATAAAAAGTATGGCACTCTGTTCCGAGTGAACTTTTCTTTTTCTCTTCTCGCTCTCCCCTCCCCCTTCCCCTCCCCCAATAAAACTATAAAATAGCATAAAAGTTAAATTAAAAAAGATCCATTTCTTTTTATTAAGCCTTATTGTCCGATAAAAATCCCGTAGTTTGTAAGCTAACGATATACTTTCTCCTTGGGCACGATGAAAGCCTAACATACCCCTAGACCCTAGGCAGTCAATCAGTTTTACGCACCTATTTGGTTGATCATGGCCGGCCTTTATCCTTCATCTCTAAAAATTTCAACTCTCTCAACGTTTCGGATAGTTCCGCGCATCCACATAAGAGTCACTCACCTTTGTTATAGATTCCCTGCTATCTAGAGAGCTGAAGACTTCAGTGGCCTTCCTCCTTTTTTCTCTAACGAAGCTAGTTGTCCGTTCGGAATTTTCACAGCCCCAGGCGCTCCATCTTGGCTGGCTGCAGTGTCCTCAGCTTAATGGAGATTTTATGCGGAGTTTGATTTGAGCGTTGAAGCGGCAGCGAAGGTGTCTTTTATGGGGCACTTCGAGATAGAGAGAGGAGGCGAGCCGAGGCTGAGAGAGAGAGAGAGAGAGAGAGAGAGAGAGAGAGAGAGTCCTGACGTAAAATCTATATGCGGAAAAGGCATTTCGAAAAGATTCGCTTCGGACGACGGTTATACACTGTTATACGAGCGGGAAAGGAAGCAGCAGCAGCAGCAGCAGCAAAAGGAGGAGGAGGTGGAGGAGGAGAAGCGGCACACGCAGTGGCAAGAGAAAGCGACAGTCGGATGCGGGTTTCGATCATTGTTTTATAACTGGGGAGATTTCAGCAAGATAGT
This sequence comes from Megastigmus dorsalis, assembly GCA_900490025.1. Lineage (NCBI taxonomy): Eukaryota > Metazoa > Arthropoda > Insecta > Hymenoptera > Megastigmidae > Megastigmus > Megastigmus dorsalis. The sequence goes on along the minus strand of UELU01140016.1, from coordinate 2,671 downwards.
CGTACAAAGTTCGCTCTTCCTCTCGGAGGAGAATTGGAAAAATCGTTTATACGCCGAATGAGTCTCGGTCTCTCTCTCTCTCTCTCTCTCTCTCTCTCTCTGGAACTCGCGCGAATCGATATTCACGACGTCGCGCGTCGAGCGCGCAAATCCGTTAAAACTCACCCTATGGGTACAAAGAAAAATATATACGCTGTACGCGAGAGAGAGAAAGAGAAATCAAAAGCTTCGAAGCTACTGTACACAGAGAG
>UELU01140014.1:0-20856 GCA_900490025.1 Megastigmus dorsalis | reverse complement strand
AATTATTCTTATCCGATCGGTAAAACAGTTTGAGTGGTAACTGTAGGACTTTGACACCCCCTTAAATGATGTAAATCTTACCTAGTGCGTTAAGTAAAACACTTTACGCAATAATGTAAAAAATGGGTACTTTACGCACGCTAAACAGACATCTAAAGTCGAGTTCACCTGCTTCGCGTACATGTGTCGAACCATATTTTTTATAAGTGAGTCCGTGAAACTCGACTCTACATGCCTTTTTAGTTTGAGTTAAGCAACCAATTAGGTTTTTCACGAGTGCATAAAATGGTTTACTTTACGCACTGAGTTCGTAAAGTGCATACTTTACAAACTGAGCATGTAACGCTTATTACTTTACGCACTCGTGAAAAAACAAATTGGTTGCTCAATTCACACTAAAAAGGCATCTAGAGTCGAGTTTTATGGACTCACTTATAAAAAATATGGTTCGACACACGTGCGCGAAGCAGGTGAACCTCGCACGGATGTATTGTCACCCTCGCCTGCTTTACGCACTAATATCGAAATATATTATTATGCAAGTCAGCGCGTACAGTGAGTGCGTGAAGTAACAACTACCGTGTAAAGTGTGCGCAAGATACATTTTGCACACAACAATATTCACGTGGTCTAGGAATAGATTGAATTATTTTTTTCTAAATATTATAAAAACAAAATTAGATTGAAATCTAGTGAATAAAAATTATATAAAAAACTTGAAAAGCATCAATTCCACTTTTTCAATTTCGTGAAAATATTATATTTTTTTGTATGCTAAATAAAATTATAAATTAAAATTTTAGATATTTATTAAAATCATTCTAATACTGAACATACAGAATTTGATCTATTTTTTGCGTTACATATTTAAAAAAAAAAATTATGCAAAAATTAATATATTATTAAAAAGGATTCAATAAATAAAATACAAATTAGTTTAGAATCAAATGTCAGTTTATAATGCGTATTATTTTCATGTATAATGTATTTATATGCTATCACTTTTCATAGTTCGCAAATGATTTTTCACATTTCGCTAGTCAATTTAATGTGTTGGAAGGACATATCGGACTGTTCCTAAAGTAACCGAAAAAGATTTTCACAGTTTCTTAACGTACTCGACTTTTTATTTTTTTTTTTTCTTTTAACTATATACAACGTCGTCTTACATTTCATTCAACAACCAGTTACATTTCTTTTTTTTCTCTTTAAATCGTTAATTTGTTTGTTTGTGGAACTGCTCGTTCGATTCGCAATCGGCATTTTCGTTTATATACAAAAAGTGGGAGAAAACTTCGCCGCTAGTAAATAGGAGTTGCAGATGTAGAATTGGTAGTTATATCTGCAATGCAGAGTGAAAAAGCTTTAAAGAATTTGAATGATAAAAGGAAAGTTCTACTAATTCCTAGTTATTATAAAACACAACAAAAATTATAATTTAATTTACGATATCCAATTAGATCAATTTCAATACGATTATTGTGGTATGTCAATGTGATTAATGAAAGTTAAATTGAAATTTTTGAAAAAGGTTATGAATATATGAAATAGGAGCCAATTTCTCGATATCAAGGAAATTTTATTTTTGTCGTTTTACATACAAAAGACTTGTTCCTGTAAATGTGGAATACAAGTTGATGCATTTCAAACAACTTAATTATTTATAATTAAATAAGATTATTGTTATTAGTCATTTTGTCAAGCATACCTTGAAATTATTTTTTTTAATCTTAAGAATGTAAATTTGTTGTATTTAGTTAACTGTACGTATCCTTCATTAAAAATGATAAAACATAAAATAAAACATATAAGACACTAATAATAATTATTGTACAAATTTATCAATTTGTTATACTTCAATTCAGCTATTATGAGATAACATTATCACATAAAATGTAAAGTTCAAAACAAAACAAAAATTTAATGTTAAGCTTTGCTCAAACCTTTCTTTTTGATTTTCTATAAATGCTATCTATAATGCAACGCCTAAGTTTTAAATACAGTAAACTTATAATGATTTCTTATTTCAACGACTGTGTTTATTATATAAATTATTTATGTATCTAGTAATTAATTTCAATTTATTTTTCTTTTGTTTTATTGATAAATTGGCTCCTAATGGGGAAAGTTTACGACTGTTCCTACTCGAATCCCATAGTGCGCTTTTTTTTTAAAAGTAACATATTTATATAATAGAAATTAATAAATTTTTAGATAAAAAATAAATTTATTAAAAGTATAAAAAAAAATATCAAAATTTTATAGTTTAAAAGTTTTTAAACTTCAAGTACTAGTGGTGGTTTTTGACATTTATAACTTATTTATATTTATTTTTTCTAAATTATCAACCTTCTAAGGATGTTACACAAATAAAATAGAGAAAAAGTATATATAGCAGGAATCTAATAAGCTATTGGTTTATCTGGAGTAAGAACACTCGTAAAAAATAGGGCCGGCTAAGGAAAAGACTGGCACACACCCAGTCTTACGCTGGATTCATGCGATGATGCCTAATTTCAGAAAAGGCGTCCCTACTATTCCATAAGCAGTAGGCAGCTGCAATTCCGAAACCCATGGCACCTCCTACTGCACATCTTTTTATGCCAGCTGAAAAAAAATTAAATCAATATTTTATTATATGTTTCTTTTGAATAGAAATAATTATTTTCTACTGTTCAATTTATATTGTAAAGAATTTTATTTATAATTATCAAGTTTAAAGAAAAGATCTGGAATAAAACATAATATTCACAGTTACTTATAAAATATATTTACAAATAATTAAAAACATTGATCATATTATAACTCAGACTTATATACTCTGGATTTCCTTTAAACTCTCAAGAAGTACTTTTTGCGCAAAATAATGAGACCCGTGTATCGACGTTTTATTGAATAGGCTGTGGGAATCAAAATATTTACCAATTCTTATTGATTTTATACCATAGTGTATATCTATATATGCTACAAAAGAATATATATTATAAGATATAAGATATACATTATAAGCATAAAGAGGGGTGAATATCTTTATTTCCAGAGATTATTTTGCACAAAATGCAATTTCTGAAAGTTTAAAGAAAATCCGGACCCGCATGTCTAGTCATGTCTTCGTTAGTATTACCAATAGTAAGGTTTAATTCCGTAATTTGGGCCGCTTATTATAAGTCATGATTAATCAAAAAACTTGAAATTGTACAGCATAAGTTACTTAGGTACCTATTTTAATGTCCATTCAATCAAATCCATTTATATAACTACGATTTATTTTTTACATATAAAGTGCTTAATTGCGACCTTCACTAATTTAATGCAATACTATCTTTACAGATCTAACACGTTTTTACAAAGAGAATCTCAATCACTTACTTAATGTGATTGCAAAATAAATTCTACTTTCTATACAGCTCTTGCTGTAGATTACAAAGATTTGTGGAATGCAAATAATATTTGAATATTAAATGATAATTCATTGCGAACTATCAAAAATATTAAAAATATACTCTGTTAAAATACTGTATTTAAGCTATTCATATAAACAAACATTGTTCTAGATTATTAGGTATAAGATGCTACACTATATATTTAATGTAATAATTAATTAAACTTTGTAAAAGGGATTGATTTTGTAATCTAATTAAAATAAAGTAAAAATCCCTTTGTAAAAAAGTGAAGACCCAAAGAAGTGAAACCAAAATAAAACCTATGTGATTGATTAATCAATTTAATCAATCATTATTGAAAATTTTGACAACATAGCATTTGTTTTTATACACAAATTAAGTATCAATATTGTCAAATTATATTTACGAAATTAATATTATTGATAAATAATGATACAAAAATAATGATTTCATAATTAGAAATTTACTTCAAAATAATAAAATAAATCAATTAAACATATATAAAATATTTTAAAAATAGTAACATAAATTACCTGTGGATTTAAAAAGCATTCCTGTGGCAGAGGCAGCTGCTAATGTATTTAAAGAGTCATCTTGCCCTCTTGCCCAAGAAAACAGAACACCAAAACCACTATACATTACAGACACAACACCAAATGTGTTTGCTAGTGATGAACCATGTTTCATTACATGATTTATTAATCTGAAAAGCAAAATTGAAACTCAAATTAAAAGTAATAAATTTTGCTATAGCGCAACTGTATGAATTTTAGTAAAATGGATGCAGGACTATATATATAAAAAAGTTATGAAATGAAGTGCATACACTCGGGTAGGAAAGATACCATACCGATTTTTTTATTTAATGAAATATATAAAGGTTGATGTTAATTTTTGGAAAACGCTCTCTATTAGCTCCTTGGTAATAATGAAAATTTTAGAAATAAAAATCGTAGTAATCTATACTATTGTATATATATAATTGATATATGTTTACATGATTATCAAAGTGCTAACAGAGTTTTTTCAAAAATTTAATCTATATCTTTATATATTTCATTAATATCACATCCCCCCAAAATTGCTAAGGTCCGACCATAGCATATCCCCTTAAAAAAATTTATAAAAATAGGATTTATAACTTAATTTTTTTTTAAATACAAATATACAAATAATACTTTTTTCTATGAATTGTTAAATAATTTTTTATGTATTCAAAATAACTCAAAAATAATAAACAATCACAATCAAATTCATGAAAAATTTATTCCTGTTTATTGATCTACATATGTTTATTAATTTTATATGGTTATTATAAATTAGTATTGCAAGAATAATCTTAATGAGAACTTTCTAATTAAACCAACATTAATATAGAGCTTTGTTAAATAAATTATTTAAAAGATGAATTAAATTAAATCTTTAATTTATTCTGTTAATAATGATGGTGAAACGTACTGTGTTCTCCTCAGCTTGCCAGTCTGTCCCGCAAGAGTTGTGGCTCTAAGTCCTCTATAAAATCCTGTAGCACCACCAATACCAGCTCCCACTATGCAAGCTGCTCCAATTTGACTAAAGGCTAATTCAAAGCGACCTCGCTGTTTTACAGCTCCTTCTGGGAATATAAATTCTGGTTGGCTGGGTGGAAAATACACTGGATCATAATTTAAGTACGGACTTAGTGAACTTAAACCAGGTTGAGTCGAAACTGAAACCAAATATTTTTGTTTAATTAAATAATTATAGTAAAATAGTTTTATGAGTACATAGAACATAGAAGTAGAATATCAGTATATTCATTCTCCTCTCTTTGATAATCAATCATCTAAGAATTCAAATGTAAGGTATGTACTTGTTATAAGTATATGCATAACATACTTCAATATCAGTTTTTCTTTTAGTAATTATGTCACTACTACAAGAATTATATTATTGAAAAAAATTATAAACATAAATATTTTAATAAGACTATGGTTATATCGTAGATTTGTATCTAGTGCGCCTGGTACATTTTACAAAACGATGATACATAATTAAAAGGATAAAGTATTATTAAGTTACAGGCATAGGTGATATTTTTATATTAGAAATACCATTCTGATGAGAATCATTTGATGAAGCCATGAATGTTATATTGAAGATAACAGTATTAACAATACTTGTGTCATAATTTTTACTAATTTTTATTTATCATGTAAGGTTAATATTTTAAACTTATATTTTGACAGTTAGATTTTCTTGTGTTTATAGATATTGAAATTATAGAATAAAAAATTATTTCAATTTCTAGTGACATAAGTATATTGAAAAATGTTTAATTTCTACTATAGTAAGTTAAGTGTATAAATAAATATTGTTAACGTAAAGATAGTTTAAATAAAATTTTATTAAATTTCGTTAATAATGAAATTTCTTAATATAATATTAGATCATTGATTTATTTATATTCTACTAGAACGTAACTATTAGAAAATCCTAAACTTGCCCAAAAGTTAGGTTATAGATAAAGTTATTCGTACAAATAAATATAATTGAAACATTTTTTAATAATTAAAATTTGATGTCGTGAGATAGTTACATAATTTCTAATATACCTACGGAAGACGTTGAAATAAAATCATGCATAAGGGTAACGTGTTCTGTAGTAATTTTGAGGTTAAGAAGTGACTACACTAAGCAGGCATTTTTTCGCACTTTAGAAAAAGGATTATTCATGAATTTTACTTACTCGAGGTATTCTTGTCATCCCTTTGCCTGCTGTTCGGAATTGAAGAATTGCTTGTGCTTTCACTCCGTAAATCTATCATTTTTTTAAACTAAGTTAATCACTAACTCGCCGATCGTTAGCCGCGAGAAACTGCGAAAGACACAAGCAAATTACGTGATTATTGAATCAAGGTTGGCCAACTTGAAAAGAAGTGGTGCAACCATATAATACATTGCAACCTAGTCCAACTCATATAATATATAGATACCTATGTTACGCCGCGACCCGCGGGCCGCGGCTTTCATAAATATATAGCTTTATAGATTTTTATTTTTTAAAGAAAAAAAAAATTTAATTAAACAACTATTTATTAAACATTTTGATTACCTTTACTTAGTTTTTGTTGAAAAAAGTACAATTGTTACAAATTTAATATTTTTTTGGATGTAGTGGGCGTGAAGTCGAATTTTACACCACATTCTACCAATTTCGAAAAATGTAATTTCACGCTCTCACATAGAAAATAGTACACTTCGATACTTGTGTGCGAAACAGGCGATTCTGACACAGGTGTAACTTAATTGTCGCCCGAGCGAATTAAGAGCGTGCGCGAAGTATTTTACTCTGAAAGTACGCTAAAAATACTTCGCACACGCTCTGAAAAACTACGATAATTGCACGTTTCGCACCCTGAAAACAAGCATGAAAAGTCGGGTTTCGCACACGGAGTGGTAAAAATAATGTTCTCATCTCGGGTTTAAATAAAACTTTACAACCTTGTGTGATCTCGATCCCTTGGGCACAGTTATCACATATGAGTGTAAGCTTTTATGCCCATACACGAAAAGTACTATTCCGTAATGATTTATTTAAACATTATTACATTATATTACAATTATAATTAATAAGTATAGCTTTTATAAAAAATCTCAGAAATTTTATATAAACGGTATTTTAATTTTTCACGCTTTTTAAAATATGTAATAATACTTACGCGCTACTTTTTTAAAAAAAAATAATTCAACAATTATTTTATAAATATGTATATTTATTAACTAAATTTAGTTTTCTATTCATATAAAATTCACAAACTTAAGCTTCAATCTGTTTTTGATCTTCAGATGACAGAGAAGAAGCTGCCTTATTATCAAGAACCCCAAGTTCTTGTAATAGGTCTTTCTTGTCTTCAAAGTAATCTTTGTACCATGTTATATGCCCAATTTTTTCTTCTACAGTCATGTAAGGATTCTTTGACAGTCCTGTACACACTAATTCCATGAAGTGCCTAATTGGGCCTCTCTTTGGACACCAATCTTTTAAATGGCGTTCCATAAATACGTGTTCAGAAAAATGTATTTTCTCTTCCTCATCCATTCCTAAGATGTATGTAAATAGAAAACAAAAATTATAAAATGCACTTGATTAACTAATATTATTTATTAAATATTGTATCTTAAATATTTTGTAAAAAGGATACAGTCCATGTTTGGTACAATAAATAGATAAAAATAAATTATATAAAATTTATGATGTTACTGTTGCTATGTACCTTGTTCATTGTTAATAGGAAAGTGCCATAATTTTCCTTCTTCTGTCCACATAATCAATTCTTGGAAATAATTTTGAGGTACAGTCTCTAATGCTAACTTTATTTCTTTTTCTTCCATTGCTTCCCATGTTAGTAATTGAGGATCACTTTCAATTTTTTGTACAGACAAATTTTTTGACCAGATGCCCAGGTTGGTAGTCTTCAATATGTGTCTAAAATTATATGTCTATATTCAATGTTTTATTTTATTTAAGTTATAAGTTATATTTTGTTACAAATATAGTTCAGATTAAAAACCTATTTTCCCTACGAGGCATTGGATAGTTGGCTTCTTTCTGGTATTCAGTTGCATTACGAGGAACTCGTTCTTTTTTAATAGGTATGTTGGGTTTATGTACCTCCTTTTCATTTTCATAATTCATTGCTAGTATTATATCTCTACAAGATAAATATTATGGTTTTTATATGCTAAATAATTTTAAATTGTAACTAGTTACTACCTATATCTAGTTAAAATATTGTATATACGTATTTCATAAAATAATTTGTTAAATTACACAGCTCTATAAAAAAAAAACAAAAATTTGTTCCAGGCTAGTCATTTCTAACAGATTTGGAAACACTAAATACGATTTTGATTCAGAGTAAGAATATCTTTTAAGATATCTTATATTACAAGAATTTTTATTGATATTTTGATAAGTGATATTGTATATCGAATTCGATATAATGCAGTATATCATGTCCTTCAAAATTCATTTTAAATCACTTACATATATCTCATTATTTCCATAGCTATATTTCTTTTCTGTAATTTCATAATTTCATAATCTGAACATCATTTTTGGCGACACTCGACACTTACACATCCTTGTACCACGTTCCGGCCTACGTGTCTGGTATAGTATAGTTTCACGCACGTTTCTGGTATAGTATCTTTTCAATTCCACCCAGCGATATGATTTCTTTATCTCCAAGAGATGCATATTTTAAATTTATAACTGTTTATTTGCTCTTGAGATAGTGTCAAACTTTAAATTTTTATACTTTGGGACAAAAATTGTATGTAAGTGGCTCAAAACTAATTTTTAAGGTGGTGGCAAATACCATACTATTGTATGGTATTCCATTTACCAAAATAATCAAAGGAAATGCTTAGCTTTGTAATTTAAGATACCATAAAATTCTTGTAATATAATATATCAAGCAAGTCGTGACCTCATACTTTGATTCTGAGATCGTATTTTTGGTGCTGTGCTATTAACATTAATATTAACCTTATGGAGCTAGAGTTTTCAGTCGATGTAGTTTTATCTGTTCTTGATTGAAATAATTTATCCAATAGTTCTATTTCTGTTTGATTAGTATCACCTCCTAAAGTTTTTGCTACATCTTTGGCTGCTGTTCTTAGCTCATCTTCTAAAAAAATCAATATAAAAATCAGACAGTAAAAAAAGCATGTATCACAAATATTTATATGACTATGTATATTTTTACAAACCAAAATTCTTCTTGTTAAGTGTCTTGCTTGATTTATTAAATCTAGTTTCTTTTGGTTTAATTGCAACTTGCATCTTTTTAGTATAAAATTCATTTGTATTTACCTAAAAATAAAATTAATGCTTAACTAATAAACTTCAAGCAATATTTTAAAAAACCTTCAATTTTAAATTATTACTTGTTTTTTCTTATCACTGAATGCTTTATGATAATTTATATTTGAAGAAAGACTATTTAAACTTTTGTCACGGCCTTCCATTGTTTGTGAATTAACGTCTTTCTCCACACTACTTAGTACTTCAAGTAATTGTTTATTTATAGAAGATTTTTCACTTTTAGAAGAAATATTTAAGTTTTTGTTACTGTCTTCCTTTGTTTGCGCATTAACTTCTTTTTTCACACTCTGTACTTTATTCAAATTTTCAATTGTCTGAAAGACATTTACACTTTTATTTTCCTCTAATACTTTTAATCTATCAGTTGTAGTAAGAACTGCTTTTTTTTTCAAACTATTATCCTTTTCATCTGAGTCTGAATCTGATGAACTTGATGATGATGAAGAATCATTAGTACTAGATAACCTAACAAATGTATAAAACTGTTGTGATTGTTTAAAATAATGATTGATTCCTCTGAAAACATTGAAAAAAAGATCATAAATGAATGAGGAAAAACATGTACTATCATAATAAGTTTTAAATAAACGTTAATAATACTTTAGGCGAGAAAAATATTGATACTAAGTTTGTTGAAATATGTTGAATAAGTTTATTGAAATTTCATAGTTATTTTGCTTACCTAGGAAGAATACGTAATGACAACATTTTTCATAAAATAAGATAAGAAATGTGTAAATTAATAATAATTTTTTCACTTAATAAAAGTCATATTTTTTTATTTTGGAGCATAAAACCATATTTTTTAGTAATCGGTTTTGCTTGAACACTGCACGTTCCCCCTCTCCAACGATGAGGCCATAACGTGGGAGGGTGGCGGTAGATAGGGTATAGGCCATAGGGGGGCAACAGCTAAATATATATATATACTATATAAATTATAATATAGTGAATATAGTCTGATAGATTTGTATGGTTCAAACGCACACCGCGAGGTGCGCCGTTGTCGAATCGCCACGCTTTTTTACACGGCAATCGGCATTGGCTTGGCAATCTCTTACTATTAATCTCTGATTAGTCTGATTAAAAGTGCAAAATTATCTAGGAATATTCGTGTGCTTTACTTAATTTTTGTATTCTTATTCAAAATAAGGTTATTAAACTGCTGATATTGGTTGTAAAAGTAAATTAAGTAATCTTAGTAACAGTATCAAAACTGCACTTCTGATTAAACCTAGTTATTTTTATTAATAATTTTCAAAACTCCAATTGTGTAATTTTATACCCTTTTATATAATTTATAGTTGATAATGAATATGTAAACTCATTGTAAATATATGTTATAAAAAAATTGTCTGATTCTCTGTTATTAGGGTTATGAAAGTTACAAATATTACATAATATTTTATTAAAGAACTGTAATAATTTTAACTTTCTAAACAATGTATGTAAAATTTTTATATTTTAGACCTAATTTATTGAAACTGTAAAGTCAATGGACAACGAAACACAAAAGGATGAGCTTGTAGCTTTACAAAGTATCTACAACCAAGAAGAATTTTCATATTGCATGAAAAATGAACAATATGAAATAACCTTGAAAATATTTATAAATCTGCCGGAAAACTATTACTTTACATACAAGGACAATCGTCATAGAGATCAAAAAGCAAAAAAGATTTCTATTTCTCACTTACCGCCATTAATATTAATAGTTACATTGCCACTTGATTATCCTTCAGCTTCGCCTCCAAAATTTATACTTAGATCTTCTTGGCTAAATCCATCAAAACTTTCAAAACTATGCAAAGAATTGGATAATTTGTGGGAAAACAATATAGGCCAAGAAATTTTATTCACATGGGTTGGCTTTTTGCAATCAGAAATTCTTCAATTTCTAAATATACAAGAATGCATGAACATCGATTATATGTATACGCTTTATAAAATTAATTTAGAAACCAATCAAGAAACACAAGTATTAGCTGATGATAAGTATACCACAAGTGCCAACAATTGTAGGAAAAGTGATTTGAAAGTAGAAAATGCATCAGCTGCAAATTCTTGTCACAGGGACAAAAAATCAGTTGTTAAAAAAAAAATCAGAAAAGCTAGAAATAAAAAAGTCTTTGACCAAAGAGCCATGTCTGATATTTTAGTAGATAAAAATACAGTTCAAATGCTGATAGATTACAATGAAATGCGTATCATATCTGAATTTAGAAAAAACTTCTATTTATGTAAAATTTGTTTTACGGATAAATTAGGAGAACATTGTACTCAATTTTTTCCATGCACTCATGTGTTTTGTAAAGACTGTATCAATAATTATTTGGAAGTCAAAATTAAAGAAGGCACAGTACAAAACATTTTATGTCCTGAAGAAAAATGTAAATCTGAAGCTACACCTGGTCAAGTAAAAATTCGTGTTTTATTTTAATTCTTGTAACATATGCCAAGGATACATTCATGTTAATCATTTATTCTTTATTTCAGATTAAAGATCTTGTGTCTCCTGAATTATTTTCAAAATATGATTCTATATTACTAAATGCTACTTTGGATACTATGACTGACATAATTTATTGTCCACGTAAAAGCTGTCAATATCCAGTCAGTCGAGAACCAAATGAAATTATGGCTAATTGTCCAGTTTGTCAATATGCCTTTTGTATCTATTGTAAAGCTTTATATCATGGAATTGAACCATGTAAAATTAATACAGGTAAAGTCCTGACTAAATATTTAACTGTTTTAATAGTTTGTTAACTAATGCTAAAAAAAATGAACTTTTGATATGCTTATAGTAGAGAAACAAAATCTAGTTGAAGAATATCAACAAGCTACAGATCAAAGAAAAAATGAATTAGAACTACGTTATGGGAAAAAGCAATTACAAACACTTGTTGAAAACACAATGTCGGAAAATTGGATTCATAGGAATGGTCAAACCTGTCCTCAGTGTGATGTAGTAATAGAGGTACTTTAATTTATTTATGAATTCTGCTTCACCTTTAGCATATTTTATTTCATATATATTATATGTATATATAAAATTTCTTAATGACTTTCAATCACTTTCTTTAAAAATACTACAAAATTTCATGTTTACATTTTTACCTAATTCATTTTTAGTATAAAATTACTAATATTATGTTACAGAAATCTGATGGCTGTAACAAAATGACATGTTGGAGATGTAACACTTTCTTCTGCTGGATGTGCAAAGTAAAATTGAATCGTGAAAATCCATACAATCATTTTCAAGATCCGCATTCTAAATGCTTTAATATGCTATATCATGGCTTAATACATGAAGATGATGATGATAATGATGATGATGATGATGGTGATGATGAAGAATTTTTAAGATATGAAGCAATGTTAATCTTTGAAGAACAGCGTGTATATATAGATTCAGATTCAGATGATAATGATGAATTGATAGATAATGTATGACATTGAAGTTTGCATCATTGGAATTTAACGAAACATTTTTTCCTATAAAACAGTGAAAAATAGGAAATTACAAGATACATTTTTCGACACACTCCAACTGGGTAAAAATATTTTGCAAAAAAAGTACTGCTTATTTTCTTCTTACATTTTTTAATTTTTACAATAAAAATTCAAGGAGCTATGGTGACCGAAAATTTATGGCGACACCTTTGAAGTACTTATAATGCAATGTATCTTCAATTTAAAGTATTTTACAAATCAGCTTCGATCTCTACATGCTTTATGCGCGCCGATTAAAAAATATGATTTCATTTTCTTCCCAATAATGCAAATGTCAAATACAGGATAAAGTTTTATTCGTCATTACTGATATTGATTTTTCTCTACAAAAGAATGACTTAGTCTATTTAACTTACATTACACATAAAGTGTTAAAGTAAATTAAACTATATTCCTGTTATTTTAAAAGATTTCACTTCTAAGTATTTATCTTGACTATCTTTTCAAGGGATAGTTATAAAGTCAAATTTTAAATTTGTATAAAAAATTTGTATAGAACTTTATTTTGTGGTATTTTAAGTTATATTAACCATTACACAACGTCTCTACCTGGATATATTATTGCTAATTTGTTAGAACTACTAAACAAATCTAGGTGGATCGGACTGGATTTTACGCGGATTGAACTAGACTTCCAACTGGAAATTAAGGTGAATATCTCTAGGTCGCTATTCAGATCTTAAATTTTTTTTCAACTATTTCAGAAAAATTGAAGTCTACATAGGTTGCATGGCTTTATTGCATGTTATCATGCGGATGATAACACCTAAACTGGGGGAGTAATTTCTATTATTTATTTGTTTCTTTTATAATTTATGAGAAATGCTCTGTCATCTCATACACAAGATCTTCCCAACTTATATGTACTAAGAATACCAAGTTTGTGATACCACGTTGCAGAGGGCTGGCACAATTCTTGATCTGGGTATAATGTTTGACTCTAAGCTATCTTTTCGAGAACGTTTGGATATCTTTTCATCTAAAGCGTTTGGGACGTTAGGATTTATAATGCTATCGATTAGAGAATTTAACTCTATTCAGCCTATAATGTATGTTTATAGATTATTAGTCTTGCGTATTTTGCTTTATGGGTCCCAAATATGGCCTCTTTTCACGCAAATCGGGATAAAGATACTTGAAGCCCCCAACATAAATTTTAAAGAACTTCCAAATTACAAGTCTGGTAACCCTACGAGCAGATTGGAACATGATTTTGAGCCGCAGTACTGTCGCTATGCTGTACCTCCTATAAAGTCATTGCACGAACAATGTAATCTTAATCTCACCTTATTTCACCTACAAAATCCTCAATAACTATATCCCATGCCCTTCACTGGTTGATTTATTTAAAATTAGGGAAGTAGATTATTCTTTGCGAAATCCCAATAAACGCAAATCGTAATAGATACTCACCATTCAAATCTAATTTATTACGGGGTGATAGTTCGCTTACGCAGTCAACCCTATTGAAAATAATCGCGTGATCAATCACGCAACAAATCGCACGAAAAATCACGAAGATTATTGACCATTTTTTCAGGCGAAACATCACGCGATTATATTATCATGTAGAAATATTTTTAATTATTAAAACTGATGTATTACTTATTCATTTTTGAGTAAAAAATGTACATGCATATTATATTATTATAGAGAAATGTTACTTTAATTTATAAATTAGTATTTATCGGTTTGAAGCACAAATTTTTCTAGTAACTAAAGGTATACTTAGATTTTTGGGGTCGCTGATCACGAATCCGAGATTGGATTTTTTAAATTCGAGATGGCGAATTCAAGAGGGCGGTCGAAAAATTTTGAAAAATTTCAAATTTTCATTAATTTTTGTATATGCGAATTTTTTAGGTCGCTGAATACGAAACCGGCGCCAGATCTTTTTTTACCGCTATTTTGAATCTACCATCTTGAATTTAAAAAATCTGGTGCAAGATGAGGAATTAGCGAAATCACAAAGAACCCCTTTATACAAAAATTTATGGAAATAAAAATTTTTTTTAATTTTGAACCGCCATATTGGAACCACCATTATGAATTTTGAAATTCGAATACTTGATTCGTAGTCAGCCGTCAGCGCCTCGAAAGACCCCTCAAACTTCAAAGTGACTTTATGTGAAGTGAAATTATGCGAGTAGTATTTCTTTCTGCATGAATTTAGTCTAAGAATATACTATTTTGATCCACCATATCGAGTTCAATTTTGAAATTTTGATGCCGGATTCGTAATCAGCGACCCCAAAAACCCTTTAGAGTGAATTTATGCAATCATGCGAGTAATTTCTCTTTCGGGCATGAATTTATAGTAAGAAAAAAACTATTTTTCGTTATTTGATTATCTACATAAACAAATGTATAAACAATTTAAAATCAAAATTTTTTTTATTGATTATTATCATCTCATTAACATAAAAACACAAAAAACTGCTTGGAAATCGAATGATTAGTGTAGAAAAAAGATTACAAACCAAATAAAAAAATGTGGTCCATGGGTAAACCACTGTGCTGCAAAGGGTCAACTGAAAAAAAGTCTTCCGAAGATGTACTAAGGCCATCTAACCGACGTACACTTCAATTTTTCTTAATTAGTTGAAAAAAGTTTAGGACCTGGATATTGATCTTGATATCCACCTGCAATTAGATTTTTTAACGGTTACCAGTATCCTGTTTAAATTTCAGAAATTAAATTAGAATTGTGTAGAAATCTGAAAATTTGTTTATGTATATATGTATAAATATTTTAGAGAATGATTAAAACCAAATTTTTTATAATAGAAATTAATTTTAAACAAAAATCTGTGGTTTTTTGTGTAGCGATCGTCCTTAGACATTTCTATCCACAATACTTTTTTAAGAATAACATTTTGTACATGAATACATTTGATATGGTACATACAATATCATAATATGTGATTAAAAAGACGAATAACTGCAGCTGTGTGCAGCGAATCATTGATTTATGTATTTATTGTAATTATAAAAAGACTCTATTTTAATTCTTATTGTTTTCAAGAGTGCTATAATTACAGATAATATTTTTCATGACAGACATTTCTAAAAATAAAAATTTATGTTGTGTAATAAAAATATTGAATACTTGCTTTTTGAACTTATGAAAAGGTTTTTATAGCTATATGTTTCGAATTTATATTCTTAATACTAAAGAAAATCCATTTTTGACAAAATGTTGATCTTGTTTGTAAAGCTTATTTAACATAATTATTTATTAAAAAGCTCTAATAGAATGGTACAAATGCTCAATGCCCGAGGTATGCCTACTCATTGCGCAGAACTAGTGCATTTCACCCTTTTCATCCGGTTGTAATAAAATAGCTCCAAGTCCTTCCGCGGATGTATCTGACGATAAAGTTTAAAATATATTGTTACATTAAATTAATATTTTTATTCAAATTTATAAAATAATATTGCATGTTCGTTTGAATAGATTCTTAAACTTATAATTTAGAGTATAATTCTGTTGGAGTTTATAGGTATATTAAAGGATTTTACTTTAAAGTAAATTCGGTTCTAATATTATTTTCTAGCTTCAAAAATTATAAAGCGTTATAATCTATTGTTTTGTATGATACTAATATTTTGTGAAAAAGATTGTTAATAAAAAAAATATGCATGAAGTAGAAATTTTTTTTAAGTTTTCAATAGTTAGAGTGTAATCAATATTGCATAATGATTTGGGTTATTGACGAACGTACAATTACGCAAAGAATTGGATTATTGATAAGCGCAGAATGATAGAGGCACCCGGTAACATATAAGTATCCCTGTAACTTACCTGCTTATAAAATAATACATAAATTGAGAAAACTTATGCTCACGACTATTGGATCTATTAATGCTGATGAAAAATTATGAGATTCTATCGTATACAAATAGACATATATTTAGCGTTGATTATTTAATCTTAATTCTCTTTAAGACAATGATTTATTAAAGTATTCTTTTATCAGTTTTCATCTACAGAATATTTAAAATCTCGGGAAGAACTCGGAAGAAACAGAATTAGTAAATAAAATCTCCAAATGGCTTACTGCAAATGGTTCCATACAATGCAATACACCTACAGTAGAAAAAACATTGTTCGATGTAAAAAGACAAACGATAATTGAATACTTGAGTGCAAAGTTAAAAAATTATATGATGGTTATGATTTTAAAGCAGCAAGTACAATAAAAAATATAGAAATACAAGAAGACTATAATTTTGAAGAAGGTACTAAAATATATTTTGTATAATATCTAGTCCTGTCATGCTTACATTGAATATTTATATAAATTAAAATAGAAAAAATTAAGTACTTAAAGTAGACGTTCAAATTATGTGTCATTATTTAGAGCATAAAAAAATACTAAATTAAAAAAATTACTCCCTTACTTTGCGGGAAAATTGCAAAATAGTTAATTCAAAATCAGTGTCTTGCTAAATAATAATTTTGCTTCTATTTTCATGTATTAAACATAAAGTACAATTAACCTGACACTTTTAAAAAAATTCTTGTTAAAAGGGCGGATCACTTTTTTAAAGTAATCATTACTTTACACAAATACACAGTACACATAAAGATCACTGTTATTTAAGAAAAAAAAAAACTCATTTACTGTCTTTCGCTGCAAGAACAGGATAATTGTTAAGTTTGATAAGTTAAGATTATCAAATCTTCAAACTTAAATATCTTGTCTTTCAAATGCTGTCTTTAAAAAATTATATATGCAGTTATTATATGTAAATGAAAGTTTAAAAAAGTCATGTAAAATTATTAGCAAAAACTTTTATATATTGCAACAAATCAGAATTTCGGAGTATAACCCATTAACAGGCGAATATACAATAACTTTTTTTTTTAACTTCCGATGCTATAAATTTGTAAGCAAATGTTCTGGATAAATGTTCTGAGAAAATATTGTTAAGGTTTTTCTCAACAGTCAATAGTCTTATATTTCAAACCCTGTTACTGAAATTGATCTAGAGATCATATTAATAAAGGGCACCAGCAAGGTCAGAATAAAATGAATTCTTTAGAGTAAACGTACAAAACCTGTCATTACTTACATATAAGAAAATATTAAATTTAACAAAAAACTTTAACTCTCCTTAGTAAAGGAGTAAGAAATTGATCAAAAATAAGTGCCTTACTAAAAAAATTAGCTGTTACTCAAAATAGCTCAAAATTTTGTTTTTCAAAAATTTGATACGCATTTAAAATTCTAAGAAGCCTTGTTAAATTCTGAAAAGATTTTAAAACCAGCGTTGTCGCATTCAAATGATGACCCCAATGCAATGCATGCAAGGCATATAAGGCACGACCGTCACTGCTTGCGCTTCACATTAGGATTCGATTGCTGTCTCTGTACAACTGGTTCCACTGTTACCTTGAAATGAATCGTTCGTAGCAAGAAATACTCAAAATAGATAGTTTTTTTTTGTGCTCTACAACTTTTACTTCTAACACTTTTATGAGAAACAATAATATTTTTTATGTTAATGGACTTTTAAAAAGCGGTTTTTTAAGCCAATTAAAGCATTTTTGATCGTCTTTCCACTTTTATCTTGGAAGAAATCGGTTTTAGAGAAAATATTACTGTACTAAAAAGATGTTTATAGATCTTGAACTTTGTCTATTTATACTTCAAGATATATTAATTTTTTTTAAGTTATATAACTGAAAAACCATTTTTCGAAATTTTTAAAAGAGTTGCCATTTTGAAACCTTTCAATGGATATAGCCCAAAATAGGAACGTTTCTATTCTATATTATAATAAGTTACTCCTTAAAGTTTCGGCTCGATCTGTCAAAAATTAAAGGAGAAAATCTGCTAACTTAATGCATACATACATATCCAGCCATACTAAAAAAAATTGCTCAAAATCAATTTTTATCAATAGAAATTTGTTTAATGTTAAAATATGCGACTTTTGGAGTTTGACACTTTGGAGCTGATCCTTTTTCGATCGAAATCGGGATTTATATCTTTTGTACTGTAATTATTTTTTAATTGACAATTCAATTTTTTCGGAGCTGAGATACCAAAATTTGAAGATTATTTAAGATTAAAATAATGAATAGATATCATTATCCCAAAAAAGATTTCATGATAGAGCAGAGAATGAGGACGAGGAAAAGCAGAAGCAATGAGAATTCTGTCTCCTTCAACCAAATAATAACAAGAAAAATGTCCAAAGAAAAAATATATAGACAGAGAAGAATTTTAAAAGAAACGAATATTTAAGAATCAGATTATATATAGAAAAAATATTTTTTTAATTAGACTAGGACAGATTCATTGCAAATATACTATGCAGTCTATACAATTTGCATGAAAATCTGTAATTATTAAAGCCTACTATTCCTTTGTAAAAAAAAATAAAAAAATTGTACAATGAAGATTACTTCTTTTCATACGATCATTTCTCTGATTTTAGTACTTTATTTTTAATTTATAAAAAAACCTATGTAGCGATGTAGCATGACACATGTATGCGTTATTGGTTGAAAATAACAATATGAATTAATCCATCTGATTGTTTGATAGAATATAGTTTATCCAACTTAATTCTTTGAATTCCATTCGAATTCATAGGATTTTGTTGTTTTTTTTTATCTAATTGCATTTGAATAAAATCTGGTAGTCGAAGAGTACTTCATTAATGCGTTGAAATACTCTACTCGAGAGCAACGGATAATTGTTAGGTACGAAAGGCAAGGGTTTAATTAATTTTTTTTATTAAACTACATTTAAAATGGCAAAAAATGTTTTTCTGCGATAAAATGCTATACACTCGAATCGTTTATGTTTCAAGTTTTTATTTCAGCATTTTAACGTCAAAAAAGGATTATATAAATGTCAATTTTTCAATACAATGAAATGAAAAAAAATTAATTAATAAATCATTATATATACGCTGATCATAATATTTTACATTCAATAAGACAAAAATTACTTTATCGGAATTAGAAGGTTTTCTATAAAAAATAAAGCTTCAAATAAAAGTAAAAATAAAAAATCATTTTATTTTTTGTAATCATGTTACATATAACGAAAACGGAATTGTTCAATCATATACCAATTACTTATGTTTATTTGACTATTTCACACAGTCCATTAATTTTCAAATAGTATATATATACTGAATTGTTTTCTCAAAATCAATAATATATCGGATAATAAAATTATTACGAAATGCAACATATACACTTTTACACTTTATGTAACATATACACTTTAATACACTTTGATACACTTTGATACATTTTGTTATATTTTTGTACACTTTTGGTGAAAACTAAAAAGCAGTACGTATATATATTACCTGAACGTTACGCGAAAGTCTCACATGACTTTTCCTATAAATGATACGCGAAGAATTTTCTTCTCTTTGTATGCGAAGAGGAGGTGGTCAAGTGGATGAGACAATTCGCGTGTATTCGTGTCCCTAAAGAGAGCGCAAATTATTTATAATTTATTCTTTTTACAAGTAAGCGAAAATAACGGAATGTATTTATAAATATAATATCAAAACATTAGTAAGATATATAGGTATGGTATTTGATGCATATATTATTTTACTATTTTATTTATATATAAAAAAAGTACTAATGTATAAAAAAAGGGTTTGAGTAATTAAATATATAAGGTTTCAAATTTGACGCCAAATAGATATCGTTTCTTATATCGACTCCCGACTGGAAATGAGAGTACGGCAAAAGTCAGGTCCGGATAAGGTACCTGAAAGTGCGGAACCGGTCCAGATCCGGTGCCTGGTCTGGCCCGGTTCATGAATCTAAGCCT
Source organism: Megastigmus dorsalis (assembly GCA_900490025.1). Lineage (NCBI taxonomy): Eukaryota > Metazoa > Arthropoda > Insecta > Hymenoptera > Megastigmidae > Megastigmus > Megastigmus dorsalis. Next base: position 244 of record UELU01140014.1, on the reverse strand, counting down.
GCGCGGGTCCGGCCCTGAAAATCTTAGTTTATTTTAAGGTTCAGTACCGGGTAAAGTACGTATTGCCTGAAGTACACCAAAATATAAATACAAAACATTAATCAGGACCTGAAGAGGCCCTGAAGTTGCCCTGAAGATCTATTATAAGAATTTAAAATATACTTAATCACTTATAGAAATAGAATAAATAATGAATAATCAATAAATTAACAATAATTAACAAGAATTGTTTAAAGTATTACTG